>CM075773.1:9104579-9367079 GCA_037974665.1 Ehretia macrophylla
TTGGAGTCTAAAATCGAACGTTTTCATCAGTTTCAGTCCACTTTTCTTCTTTTGCTCTATTTTTTCGTCCCGGATCGTACGTCGTGAGCTGTTAAAAGGACGACAACATGAGTCGCTGGACATCAAAGGGCCCTACAATGTGTCGATATCACGTGTTACGAGGATGCTGCGTTGTTAAAGCGGATGGGTTATTGTTAAGCCCATTGGGCCTTTTGAATTGGCCATCTCTCTAGGCTGGCACTGTGAACCATTAACACATATAGGAATTGTGCCCTCAACATGACGGGGGCGATCATACCAGTACTAATGCACCGAATCCCATCAGAACTCCGAAGTTAAGCGTGCTTGGGCGAGAGTAGTACTAGGATGGGTGACCCTCTTGGAAGTCCTTGTGTTGCACCCCCTTCCCAATTTTTTTTGCCCTGGTTAGGGTTGCCAAGATACTTTATCCACCAAATCTCTATTACTGAATCCCACGGAATATTGTGCAAGACAACTTCGCTTCACGTAGAGGCCGGGCCCGCAAACCGAGGGCATAGGGTTTGTGACCAGGTCTCCGTCGCTCCGGTGCCCATAACTTTTGATCCGTAAGGAGTTATGCGGCGAACAACATACCGTTGCAAAGCTCTATGAGAGCTCTACGAAGGGGGCAGCAAGCTTTCTCGCTGTACCCATTTTTGGAGCCCAAAATCGAACGTTTTCAACAGTTTCATTCCTCTTTTCTTCTTTTTCTCTGTTTTTCTGTCCCGGATCGTACATCGTGAGCTGTTAAAAGAACGAAAACCTGACTCGCGGGACATCAGATGTCACGCCCTAACCCGGCCTATGATGGTTAGACTAGGGTGTGATCTAAACATTTAGGTAATATCACATACTTAACTGTTTATAAAGATTAAACACTTAATGTTTTGGCCTAAACTCCAAAATTTTTCGGCAAACCGGCAGCATAACGGCTGTAATTGGGCTCTTTGGTTTGACCTAATTCTCTAAACGCCTCAATTATTCCAATCATTAATCCAATTCCATTAAGGACTCCTATTTGTCACCAACCGATTTGCCTACTAGTTTATCTTGAAAGTCTCGTTTGGTTAATAAGCCTAACGTGATAACTATGTCCCGTTTATTTGTCAATTTCCTATCATGCAAGTACCTATTATCCTTTAGTTTGCAAATGAGCACCTAAGTGAAATTAGATAGAATTAACTTAGTTGATTGCTCATCTAGTGGTTTGAATGCCTACGATAACTACTAATGAAGAAAACGAAAGCAAACAACCAAATAAAAGTTCGTCCGCTAATAGAGAGTACAATCCCAGAATTAGACCCAAATTACAACGGGGTCATTTATATCAATAAAATGAATAGTTACAATCAAACACAACATCCATATAGCAACCACTTTCAGGCAAGGCACAAAAGCACGTAGGGACAGACAATCGCTCCAAGGAATCATAGATAGACACGTTGTCCTCGGGTACCTGTACCTGTTCTTCTTCACCTGTGATAAAAAGACGGTGAGTCCTTATGAACTCAGCGAGGGGGAACGAGAAATACGTTTTGAAACTCATTTTTCGGTTCAATTTATGAAAATCCCTTTTTCAAACATGAATATAACAGTAAAATCAAGTAAAGGAACAGAAATAGCAGTATTTCCTTCCCGAGGTTCTCTAGGAACCAAGCGAGAGTACTTATACATACAGTAAAAGGATACGGTGAGCGGTTGCTCTCAATTTCAATTTCGATACAATTGTTGCGCCTGACTTCAATAATCCCCTTATCGCTCCCAATTGGGTGTACTCCGGATGTACCCCGAAACCTACGACCCAACTCTCTAAGGGTGGAATGCCAAGCGAGAGAGGGAATTGGACCATGGTAGTCACGGGAGCACCGGCAAGCCCTATGCCGCCCGACGTTCGTGAAACGCTACCATGCCACAATGAAAGGTTGCAACCTCGTATGCAATGCACATTTATGTCATTTAACATTTCACATTAGGTGGTCAACAAAGTAGGTTGCCTCCGAGCAAGTATATGATCACATTTTGACATATTGGCATATAAGGCATTGTAAGAACATATAATCATTTCATATATCCATTTGAAAGCAATTAAACTTTAACGGGCAGCCAAGTAATCATGTTCAAATAAACCATTGAATATCTTTTAACAATTCACATTAAGAGGACAACAAAGTAGGTTGCCTCCGAGCAATTTCAAGATCACATATTGCCAAGTAAACGAACGAGGCATGCTTGACATGAAATTTCACTTGTAGAACACATAGAGTCATATGAACATTAAACGGGCAGCCATGTAACACATGCAAGTCAAGCCATATAACTCATTTCGAAGTCCACGTAATCAAGTGATACGATTATTCAATATGCAATGATGGATCATGGGTTCGGGTGCAAGAAAAGCTTATTTGTCAACATGCAATGGTCAAAATCACATTTGAAGTTATAAGACATTTACGGGCAGCCCACTAAGCATATAATTCCCACACAATGTCCAATTGATCAATACTTAGCAAAACTACCTAGTCATTAGGGTTTCCATGTCATGTATATTCGTGCAATTTGAGCCTCAACCCAACTCAAAGTCAATCTCAAACCATGCATCATTTAATTCAACATCCTCAAACATTCAAAACAGTCCACACAACATCCCGTAGCTATAATCCCAAGCATTTAATTCAACAAGAGGAGTCACAACAATTTTCTAAGCACAACATTAAGTGAAACCCTTACTGCAATAGGCTGTCTTCTCACAATCAATCGGATAAGCAAACAATCTCCAAATTCAGTGAATAAGATGTCAAATTAAAGCTTAAGAATTTAACTAAAATCAGAAATAAACCTTGCATCAATTTGAGTTCGGGATCATTAAATATAGCCGAAACAGTGGAATATCACAAAACTGTCCAGATTTGCACACTTTTCAGAAATTGACGTTTTTGAGGTCCTTAGGGTCAGTTTTAGCCTTGGTCCATTTCTGACAAAATTGTCCAGAACTAAAAAATATAGTAGCATACCAAATATCATGCATTTTGGACAATATTTACTTAGTCAAATATGGTTCGTTCCACAAGGTCAGTGCATCTGCCAAAACCTGCTTCATTTTTCCAGATTTCCAGATTTGGTTACATTTTAAAGATTTGCCATTTTGAGGACCTTAGACTCAAAATTAGCTTCGGCCTATTTCTGGGAAAAATGTTCAAAACTGTCCAAACTAGTCATCAACCAATTTTCATGCATTTTCAACATCATTTTCCTAGCTAAACTTACCTCGAACAGACTGGTCAGAGAGCTGTCAACAATTTCGACTTCACCTAGCATCATTTTCAAGCCAAGATCTTGCCATGCATGGTTGTTTAAGCTTATGAACGACCATATAGCTCAATTACAGAAGCAAATACACACATTTATTAGCATGCATGTGGATTTTTGAAGAGTTTTCAAAAGGTTTTAGCCCTCACCTTTGCAATCAACCCAAAAAATGCTCAAAAGCCTTGTTGAAGCTCAAATCTCTTCTTCTTCTTGCTTTGCCGAGATTCCAACTAGCTTTTCTCTATTTTTCCTAGCTTAGTGATCAATATCATAGCACATGCATAAGGTTAGAACAAGAAGAAAAGAAATGGAAGCTTAAAAACTCACCAAGGCCGAAAATGGTGACTCAAAATGCTTGCATGTGTGTTTCTTGCATCCTAGCTTGCTTGGGTGAGTTTCTTTGCTTGTGGTTTGTTTTGATGCACCATAGGATGATGAAGATGAGCTAAGAGGTGGAGAGAACTCAGCCAAAACCGAAATGGAGAGAGAGAGAGAGAGGAAGGGAGAAAACATGCGAGGAAAGTGAGAGAATTGAGAGAAACATGAGGCTTTTGCAAAAGTTGATGCATATGTTGGCCTTGGGCATGCAAAAATTCAGATTTGTGTCATCTTTTGAATTTTTTTAACATGTGTGTAAGAGAATGTTGGGTATTTAGGGATTTTAGGTAGAATAGAATATAGGATATGTTTAGAGGTTTGTGAGATTTTGTCTTGTAGTGAGTTTAAAATATAATATTTAGGTGTTAGTGGATTCTGTAGAGATTTGAATTAGGATTATAATAATAGTTAGTGGTGTTTGTAGGATTATTTTATAGTCTAGTGCTTTGTGTAGGATTCTTTATTGATTAGCGTGCAGACACGTTTTTCTAAGTCTAGGGCACGCACTACGAGACACACACAGAAATCAATACAGGGCACGAATCACGAGGTAGACACGAACTACGAGGTAAGACACGGACTTCAAGACTAATGCACGCAATCCTAGGTGAATGCACGTAAACCAATGCAAGGCACGTAATTCAATGTAATGCACGCAAATCGAGGTACGACTCTTAAACCTAGGTTAAGGTACGTAGTTCAAGGTTAGGGCACACGAAACGAGGTAACGCACGTACATCGAGATCAGGGCATGTATTTCTAGGTACCGCACGTGAGTCGGGGATTAGGGCACCCTATTCTAGGTCAAGGCACGTATGACGAGGTATGCACGAAAACCAAGACAGGACATGTAATCCAAGGTCGGTCATATAATTAGGGGTCTATGGCACGCAAATCAAGGTAACACATGTTATTCGGGGTCGGGCCTCACATCATCCCCTCCTTAAAAGGATTTCCTCCTGAAATTCATTCTTGCCTATTGAGGTCATTTAGACGGATTCTGACCCTTCTTATTCTTTTTACTCCGGTTCGTCCCGTGTTTGGTGATCTCTTACCATAACCAATTCACTTCCTATGTTTCTCCAATCATTTAGTTTGGTGTGACCTCTACATTTATAGTTCTTTTCTTTGAACGACTCTATTCTCCATTTGATCTTAAGGTCAAGTTCATTAACTAAGGTTAGAGTCTTCAAACATAGTCATCAAAGTTGCATCGGTATTCTAACAATAGAACTGTGAGGCCCGACCCCGAATAACGTGTCCTACCTCGATTTGTGCACCTTAGACCTAAAATTATATGACCGACCTAGGATTACGTGCCCTGTCTTGGTTTTCGTGCATGCCTCGTTATACGTACCTTAACCTAGAATTGTGTGCCTTAATCCTCGATATACGTGCGATACCTAAATAAACATGCCATGACCTTAATTTACGTGCGAGACCTTGATTTGCGTGTGTCTCTTCGTTTCGTGTGCATTAACCTTGAACTGCGTGCCTTAACCTAGGTTTAAGAGTCATGTCTTGAATTACGTGCACTGCATTGAATTACGTTCCTTATTTTGATCTACGTTCATTCAACTAGGGTTGCATGTGTTAGCATTAGAATTCGTGCACTTATCTTGAAGTATGTGCCTTAGTCTTGAAAAACGTGCATTCATCTCGTAGTTCGTGTCCTATCTCGTAGTACGTGCCCTAGACCTAGGAAAGCGTGCTTTCACGCTAATCAATAGAGCATCTTACACGGAGCACTAGACTATTAAACAATCCTACAAAATCCACTATCAATATTATAATCCTAATTTAACTCACTAGAAGACAAAATAACACAAAAAGCTAGACATTCTTTATTCCTTATTCTTTATTCTTTTTGCACTTTCAATACACAATTAAATAACATCCAAAACATGACAAAAATTCAGATTTGGCACATGCTTTGGCCGACCATACCATGGTTTTTGCACAAGGTTTGAACAATTATACAATTAACTATGCATGCTTAGACAAACTATGACACAAATGCATAAAAAATTGCTCAAACCACCTCAATTCTCACACCATTTTCGACCAAACCACCTATGCCCATGCTAACATTTCAAAATTCCATCTTGAAGAAAAAAAAAGTCTGAATTTGTATGCCCAAGGCTGACCACATGCTCAAAAAATTGCAAAAGCCTCATTTTTCTCTCATTTCTCTCACTTTCCTCACATTTTCTCTCTCTCCCTCTCACTCTCTCTCTCCATTTCGGTTTTGGCTGAGTTCTCTCCACCTCTTAGCTCATCTTCATCATCCTATGGTGCATCAAGACAAACCACAAGCAAAGAAACTCACCCAAGCAAGCTAGGATGCAAGAAACACACATGCAAGCATTTTGAGTCACCATTTTCGGCCTTGGTGAGTTTTTAAGCTTCCATTTCTTTTCTTCTTGTTCTAACCTCATGCATGTGCTAAGAGATTGATCACTAAGCTAGGAAAAATAGAGAAAAGCTAGTTGGAATCTCGGCTAAGCAAGCAAGAAGAAGAGATTTGAGTTTCAACAAGGTTTTGAGCATTTTTTTGGGTTGATTGCAAAGGTGAGGGTTAAAACTTTTTGAAAACTCTTCAAAATTTCACATGCATGCTCATAAATGTGTGTATTTGCTTCTGTACTTGAGCTATATGGTCGTTCATAAGCTTAAACAACCATGCATGGCAAGATCTTGGCTTGAAAATGATGCTAGGTGAAGTCGAAATGGATGACAGCTCTCTGACCAGTCTGTTCGGGGTAAGTTTAGCTAAGCAAATGATGTTGAAAATGCTTGAAAATTGGTAGGTGACTAGTTTTGGACATTTTTCACAGAAATAGGCCGAAGCTAATTTTGACTCTAAGGTCCTCAACATGGCAAATCTTTAAAATGTGACCAAATCTGGAAATCTGGAGAAATGAAGCAGGTTTTGGCAGATGCACTGACCTTGTGGAACGAACCATATTTTACTTAGTAAATGTTGTCCAAAATGCATGAAATTTGTTGTACTTCTATATTTTTCAGTTCTGGACAATTTTGTCATAAATGGACCAAAGCTAAAACTGACCTTAAGGACCTCAAAAAAGGTCAATTTCTGAAAAGTGTGCAAATCTGGACAGTTTTGTGCTACCTCACTGTTTCGGCCATAACTAATGATTCTGAACTCCAATTGATGCAAGGGTTGTTTCTGATTTTATTTAGCTTCTTAAGATTTAATTTGACATCTTATTCACTGAATTTGGAGATTTTTTGATTATCCTATTGATTGTGGGAAAACAGCCTATTGCAGTAAAGGTTTCATTTAGCTACATGCTTGGAAAATTGTTGTGACACCTTTTGTGGTTCTAATTGTGTGGAAATGTGGTGTTGGGATGTTATGTGGACTGTTTTGAGTACTTGAGTATGCTTGAATGCAATGATGCATGACTTGAGAATGATTTTAAGTTGACTTAGGGTTTTAATCACACGATTAAGCATGAAATGGAAACCCTAATGACTAGGTAGTTTTGCTAAGTGTTGATTCTTGGGTATTGTGTGGAAATTATATGCTTAGTGGGCTGCCCGTAAATGTTTTATAACTTCAAAGGTGATTTTGACCATTGCATGTTGTCATATAAGCTTTTCTTGCAACCGAACCCACGTAAATGTTGTTGCATGTTGAATATTCGTATCACTTGATTACGTGAACTTTGAAATGAGTTATATGGCTTGACTTGCATGTGTTACATGGCTGCCCGTTTAATGTTCATATGACTCTATGTGTTCTACAAAGTAAAATTTCATGTCAAGCATGCCTCGTTCGTTTACTTGGCAATATGTGATCCTGAAATTGCTCGGAGGCAACCTACTTTGTTGTCCTCCTAATGTGAATTGTTAAAAGATATTCAATGGTTTATTTGAACATGATTACTTGGCTGCCCGTTAAAGTTTAATTGCTTTCAAATGGATATATGAAATGATTATATGTTCTTACAATGCCTTATATGCCAATATGTCAAAATGTGATCATATACTTGCTCGGAGGCAACCTACTTTGTTGACCTCCTAATGTGAAATGTTAAATGACATAAATGGGCATTGTATACAAGGTTGCAACCTTCAGTGTGGCATGGTAGTGTTTCACGCACGCCGGGCGGCATCGGGCTTGCCGGTGTTACCGTGACTACCATGGTCCAATTCCCTCTCTCGCTTGGCATTTCACCCTCGGAGAGTTGGGTCGTAGGTTTCGGGGTACATCCGGAGTACACCCAATTGGGAGCGATAAGTGGATTATTGAAGTCGGCCGCACCAAATGAATAAAAATTGATATTGAGAGCAAATGCTCACCGTATCCTTTTTACTATATGTATAAGTACTCTCGCTTGGTTCCTAGAGAACCTCGGGGAGGAAAGACTGGCATTTCTGTTCCCTTACTTTGTATCAGTTACTCGATTTGTTTCTTAAAATTGCGTACCTTATTATTTGTACTACGTGACATGTTCTCAAAAAAAGTTTTCATAAATTGAACCGGAATATGAGTTTCAAAACGTATTTCTCGTTCCCCCTCGCTGAGTTCATAAGGACTCACCCTCTTTTATCATCTCAGGTGAAGAAGATCAAGAACAGGTACCCAAGGACGATGTGCCTAACGATGATTCCTTGGAGTGATTGCTTGTCTTGTGTGCTTTGCATGATTATGGCTATTTGTGAACTATGCCACTTGAAGACTATATCTTTTATGTTGCTCGTTGTTTAGTGATGTAAATGACCCCGTTGTAATTTGGGTCTAATTCTGGGATTGTACTATCTATAACCGGACGAACTTTTATTTAGTTGTTTGCTTTTGTTTTCTTAATTAGTAGTTATCGTAGGCAGTCAAACCACTAGATGAACAATCAACTAAGTTAATTCTATCTAATTTCACTTAGGTACTCATTTGCAAACTAAAGGATAATAGGTACTTGCATGGTAGGAAATTGACAAATAAACGGGACATAGTTATCATGTTAGGCTTATTAACCAAACGAGACTTTCAAGATAAACTAGTAGGCAAATCGGTTGGTGACAAATAGGAGTCCTTAATGAAATTGGATTAATGATTGGAATAATTGAGGCGTTTAGAGAATTAGTCCAAACCAAAGAGCCCAATTACAGCCGTTATACTGCCGGTTTACCGAAAAATTTTGGAGTTTAGGCCAAACGTTAAGAGTTAAATCTTCATGAACGGTTAAGTACGAGACGTGACTTGAATGTTTAGATCACACCCTAGTCTAACCTTAATAGGCCGGGTTGGGGCTTGACAAGAACTGTAACTCGAAAATCATGACTCATGTTGTGTCAATCTCACATTCATACCTCAAAAGGAATATCACAATAATTCCATGATCCTAGGGTGACATACGCTAATTTCAAGATGATAGATCTATATCATATTTACATATTCTATCAACTAACTTCAAAATTGTTAACACCTAGGACATACACGTGTTATGGGTCGTTTCCACAATACGACTCTATTTTCAGGAAAAACTCTCCAAACAAACTGATCCATCTCAAATCGTCATCTATCGATGGTATTATAGCCCTTCTTATCTCGCAGGTACATTAGATTAGCAAATCTTCTAATGACTAGTCTCCCGATCATAGGCTCCTATTCACTAACATCCTTTCCCAGCTTCGTTAATCTTCATGCCCGTAATCAAGGAGAAAGACTGTTGAGGCTTATGAAACTCAAACTCTAAGGTTTATTAAGTACCACCAACAAATTGCCATTGAAATTGCATGAGTAACTAATCATGTAGCACTAGTTCAACACTTACAAGTAAAACTCATCAGCTCGTTATCCACAATTTATTTCCTTATTCGAATCTCTATCTTCAAGTCACGAGACTTCAGAATTTTCTTTTAATCTTATCCAAAACTCCTAAGGCGATTAGTTTCAACCTCAAATAAATTCCACTCACCTCAATCCAAGGTTACGTCATACTTAAGAAGACAATGGTCCTACTTATTTAGCGACCTAGTCATTCCTTCGAATACTTAATGCCCGCCAATATATCTTTGACATTAATGTTACCAAGCTGGGTTCATCGCCATGTCGGTGATATCAATGCTCTACTAGGTTACCGGCCGTACAACAACAATCCTAGGGCTATAAATGGGTACCGAAATGATCTAGCTCATAAAATACTTACGCGAGATAACTTCAGGGTTGTATCAACATAAGAATTATGATCACGAGACATCCTTCAACATAACCTAATAGAACTTCAAAAGTAATCAACCACTTATTTAACTATCACTACAAGATTCACCCTCTATTCAACGACCACGATTCGAAGTTTACCAACCGCTTGTTTTTAGAAGTGAAACGGTGCACTTAAATACGGTTGTCTAACAACAGCCTCTTGGGTCATCGTAACTCTAATTCAAGCGCATACTCACTATTAGCTATTTAGGATTACTAATCATACCCTAACGACTCCACTTTGTAACCGAATGCTTTAATCTCATTTCCATGGTTTATATATTAGGTCCATCGGTAATACTTAGGGATATATGCTTCCTAATATCCTTTAGGGTATCCAAATAACGAGTGCATAGAATGACTTACTTCGCATAATCATAACTAAATCCGAGGGGCAACAATTTAATACCATGATTCTTAATATCACCAATATCTAACTTAGGACCTTTAGCAATGTTAGTCATCTAATGTATAATTCAATTCCTTACACTTCTATCCGACCTAACAATTTAGGTGCAGCTTTCCAAACACGAGTTCTAGCTACGTGAATTCCTTGATTCCAGCATCCTTATATCTTGTTATATTAAAGAATCATCAACCTTGTTAAATTCGGTCTCCAGAGTTGCCTACATGTCTTGAGGTCATCCATTGTTAAGTTACTTAAACACATTATTCACGCCTTACTAATCTAACCCCTATCGTCCATTTCCACGAGTTCATCTCTTAATTTCTAGGTCACAATCTTACCATTGAGTGAACTTGAAACTCGTTAATATACACCTTATTAGGTTCAACGATGCTTAATTCCAATCAAGTAAGGATTCAATCATATAAATAGTCTATTATAGCATTTGAAGATATAAGAATTTGATTCAAAAGCAGCTCCTAAGTCAAACTTCTATTATAAGCATGTGAATATATATATACTACTCCACATCTCCAATAGTGTATTCTTATATCTAAGGAAAGTTGTATGTCCTTAACATTTATTCTTGAACCACAATTAGAAGAACGGTTTAACAGAATCAAGAACTTTATGGCTACAAAATTGATAACTTAATTACAGGTATAGGTATTCCAAAGATTAGGAGATAACTTTACCTCAACAATTATACCTGTGTTACGCATTTTATATATACATATCCAATAATATATACAATCTATTGAGTACCTGTAAAGATGCGAGAAATCTCTAACCGAGCCTTTTCGTTCGTCCTGCACAAATTCACTTCCCTAAAAGTCCTAATCCTAACTATCTATGTGTATAAACAGTCATTCACGGTTATATAACATGCACATGTATGAAGGAAGGAGTATAAAAGCATGCATGCATTATTGAGGGCACTAACGTGTCAGTATGCATGACACATAATACATATAGTCCACAAAGGCACATAGTATTCAATTCTCAAAGCAATTAAAGCACATTAGCACACATTAACACATATTAACACATTAGGTGTCACGCCCCAACCCGGCCTATGAAGGTTAGACTAGGGTGTGATCTAAACATTCAGGTAATATCACATACTTAACTGTTTATAAAGATTTAACACTTAACGTTTTGGCCTAAACCCCAAAATTTTTCGGCAAACCGATAGCATAACGGCTGTAATTGGGCTCTTTGGTTTGACCTAATTCTCTAAACGCCTCAATTCTTCCAATCATTAATCCAATTCCATTAAGGACTCCTATTTGTCACCAACCGATTTGCCTACTAGTTTATCTTGAAAGTCTCATTTGGTTAATAAGCCTAACATGATAACTATATCCCGTTTATTTGTCAATTTCCTATCATGCAAGTACCTATTATCCTTTAGTTTGCAAATGAGCACCTAAGTGAAATTAGATAGAATTAACTTAGTTGATTGCTCATCTAGTGGTTTGAATGCCTACGATAACTACTAATGAAGAAAATGAAAACAAACAACCAAATAAAAGTTCGTCCGGTTATAGATAGTACAATCCCGGAATTAGACCCAAATTACAACGGGGTCATTTACATCAATAAAATGAATAGTTGCAATCAAACACAACATCCATATAGCAACCACTTTCAGGCAAGGCACAAAAGCACGTAGGGACAGGCAATCACTCCAAGGAATCATCGATAGGCACGTTGTCCTCGGGTACCTGTACCTGTTCTTCTTCACCTGTGATAAAAAGAGGGTGAGTCCTTATGAACTCAGCAAGGGGGAACGAGAAATACGTTTTGAAACTCATTTTTCGGTTCAATATATGAAAATACCTTTTTCAAACATGAATATAACAGTAAAATCAAGTAAAGGAATAGAAATACCAGTCTTTCCTTCACGAGGTTCTCTAGGAACCAAGCGAGAGTACTTATACACACAGTAAAAGGATACGGTGAGCGGTTGCTCTCAATTTCAATTTCGATACAATTGTTGCGCCCGACTTCAATAATCCCCTTATCGCTCCCAATTGGGTGTACTCCGGATGTACCCCGAAACCTACGACCCAACTCTCCAAGGGTGGAATGCCAAGCAAGAGAGGGAATTGGACCATGGTAGTCACGGGAGCACCGGCAAGCCCTATGCCGCCCGACGTTCGTGAAACGCTACCATGCCACAATGAAAGGTTGCAACCTCGTATGCAATGTACATTTATGTCATTTAACATTTCACATTAGGAGGTCAACAAAGTAGGTTGCCTCCGAGCAAGTATATGATCACATTTTGACATATTGGCATATAAGGCATTGTAAGAACATATAATCATTTCATATATCCATTTGAAAGCAATTAAACTTTAACGGGCAGCCAAGTAATCATGTTCAAATAAACCATTGAATATCTTTTAACAATTCACATTAAGAGGACAACAAAGTAGGTTGCCTCCGAGCAATTTCAAGATCACATATTGCCAAGTAAACGAACGAGGCATGCTTGACATGAAATTTCACTTGTAGAACACATAGAGTCATATGAACATTAAACGGGCAGCCATGTAACACAGTCAAGCCATATAACTCATTTCGAAGTCCACGTAATCAAGTGATACGATTATTCAACATGCAATGACATCAATCATGGGTTCGGGTGCAAGAAAAGCTTATTTGTCAACATGCAATGGTCAAAATCACATTTGAAGTTATAAGACATTTACGGGAAGCCCACTAAGCATATAATTCCCACACAATGTCCAATTGATCAATACTTAGCAAAACTACCTAGTCATTAGGGTTTCCATGTAATGTATATTCGTGCAATTTGAGCCTCAACCCAACTCAAAGTCAATCTCAAACCATGCATCATTTAATTCAACATCCTCAAACATTCAAAACAGTCCACACAACATCCCGTAGCTATAATCCCAAGCATTTAATTCAACAAGAGGAGTCACAACAATTTTCTAAGCACAACATTAAGTGAAACCCTTACCGCAATAGGCTGTCTTCTCACAATCAATCGGATAAGCAAACAATCTCCAAATTCAGTGAATAAGATGTCAAATTAAAGCTTAAGAAGTTAACTAAAATCAGAAATAAACCTTGCTCAATTTGAGTTCGGGATCATTAGATATAGCCGAAACAGTGGAATAGCAGAAAACTGTCCAGATTTACACACTTTTCAGAAATTGACGTTTTTGAGGTCCTTAGGGTCAGTTTTAGCCTTGGTCCATTTCTGACAAAATTGTCCAGAACTGAAAAAGCTAGCAGTACACCAAATATCATGCATTTAGGACAACATTTACTAAGTCAAATATGGTTCGTTCCACAAGGTCATTGCATCTGCCAAAACCTGCTTCATTTTTCCAGATTTCCAGATTTTGTCACATTTTAAAGATTTGCCATTTTGAGGACCTTAGAGTCAAAATTAGCTTCGGCCTATTTCTGGGAAAAATGTTCAAAACTGTCCAAACTAGTCACTTACCAATTTTCATGCATTTTAAACATCATTTTCCTAGCTAAACTTACCTCGAACAGACTGGTCAGAGAGCTGTCAACAATTTCGACTTCACCTAGCATCATTTTCAAGCCAAGATCTTGCCATGCATAGTTGTTTAAGCTTATGAACGACCATATAGCTCAAGTACAGAAGCAAATACACACATTTATTAGCATGCATGTGGATTTTTGAAGAGTTTTCAAAAGGTTTTAGCCCTCACCTTTGCAATCAACCCAAAAAATGCTCAAAAACCTTGTTGAAGCTCAAAGCTCTTCTTCTTCTTGCTTAGCCGAGATTCCAACTAGCTTTTCTCTATTTTTCCTAGCTTAGTGATCAATCTCTTAGCACATGCATAAGGTTAGAATAAGAAGAAAAGAAATGGAAGCTTAAAAACTCACCAAGGCCGAAAATGGTGACTCAAAATGCTTGCATGTGTGTTTCTTGCATCCTAGCTTGCTTGGGTGAGTTTCTTTGCTTGTGGTTTGTCTTGATGCACCATAGGATGATGAAGATTAGCTAAGAGGTGGAGAGAACTCAGCCAAAACCGAAATGGAGAGAGAGAGTGAGAGGGAGAGAGAGAAAATGTGAGGAAAGTGAGAGAAATGAGAGAAAAATGAGGCTTTTGCAAAAGTTGATGCATATGTTGGCCTTGGGCATGCAAAAATTCAGATTTGTGTCATCTTTTGAATTGTTTTAACATGTGTGTAAGAGAATGTTGGGTATTTAGGGATTTTAGGTAGAATAGAATATAGGATATGTTTAGAGGTTTGTGAGATTTTGTCTTGTAGTGAGTTTAAAATATAATATTTAGGTGTTAGTGGATTCTGTAGAGATTTGAATTAGGATTATAATAATAGTTAGTGGTGTTTGTAGGATTATTTTATAGTCTAGTGCTTTGTGTAGGATTCTTTATTGATTAGCGTGCGGGCACGCTTTCCTAAGTCTAGGGCACGCACTACAAGACACACACAGAAATCAATACATGGCACGAATCACGAGCTAGACACAAACTACGAGGTAAGACACGGACTTCAAGACTAATGCACGCAATCCTAGGTGAACGCACGTAAACCAATGCAAGGCACGTAATTCAATATAATGCACGCAAATCGAGGTACGACTCTTAAACCTAGGTTAAGGTACGCAGTTCAAGGTTAGGGCACACGAAACGAGCTAACGCACGTACATCGAGATCAGAGCACGTATTTCAAGGTACCGCATGTGAGTCGGGGATTAGGGCACACTATTCTAGGTCAAGGCACGTATGACGAGGTATGCACGAAAACCAAGACAGGACATGTAATCCAAGGTCGGTCATATAATTAGGGGTCTACGGCACGCAAATCAAGGTAACACACGTTATTCGGGGTCGGGCCTCACATCAGAGGGCCCTACAACTTGTCGATATCACGTCTTGCGAGGATGCTGCGTTGTTGAAGCGGATGGGTTGTCGTTAAGCCCATTGGGCCTTTTGAATGGGCCATCTCTCTAGGCTGGCACTGTGAACCATTAACAATGTAGGAATTGTGCCTTCAACATGACGGATGCGATCATACCAGCGCAAATGCACCAGATCCCATAAGAACTCCGAAGTTAAGCGTGCTTGGGCGAGAGTAGTACTAGGATGGGTGACCCCCCGGGAAGTCCTCGTGTTGCACTCTATTTTCAATTTTTCTTGCCCTGGTTAGGGTTGCCAAGATACTTTATCCACCAAATCTCTATTACCGAATCCCACGAAACATTGGGCAAGACAACTTCGCTTCACGTAGAGGACGGGCCGGCAAACCAAGGGCGTAGGGTTTGTGACCAGGTCTCCGTCGCTCCAGTGCCCATAACTTTTGATCCGTAAGGAGTTACGCGGCGCACAACATACCGTTGCAAAGCTCTCGGAGAGCTCTACGAAGGGGCAGCTAGCTTGTTCGCTGTGCCCTTTTTGAAGCCCAAAATTGAACGTTTTCATCAATTTCAGGCCACTTTTCTTCTTTTGTTCTTTTTTTCCCTCCCGGATCATTCGTCGTGAGCTGTTAAAAGGATGACAACCTGACTCGCAGGACATCAGAGGGCCCTACAACGTGTCGATATCACATCTTGCGAGGATGCTGCGTTGGTGAAACGGATGGGTTGTCATTAAGCCCATTGGGCCTTTTGAATGGGCCATATATCTAGGCTGGCACTGTGAACCGTTAACACATATAGGAATTATGACCTCAACATGATGGGTGCGATCAGAGCAGCACAAATGCACCGGATCCCATCAGGACTCCGAAGTTAAGCGTGCTTGGGCGAGAGTAGTACTAGGATGGGTGACCCCCTGGGAAGTCCTCGTGTTGCACCCCCTTTTCAATTTTTTTTGCCCTGGTTAGGGTTGCCAAGATACTTTATCCACCAAATCTCTATTACCGAATCCCACGGAACATTGGGCAAGACAACTTCGCTTCACGTAGAGGCCGGGCCCGCAAACCGAGGGCATAGGGTTTGTGACCAGGTCTCCGTCGCTCCGGTGCCCATAACTTTTGATCCGCAAGGAGTTACGTGGCACATGGCATACCGTTGCAAAGCTCTCTGAGAGCTCTACGAAGGTGGCAGCCAGCTTGCTCGCTGTGCCCATTTTTGGAGCCCAAAATCGAACGTTTTCATCAGTTTCAATCCACTTTTCTTCTTTTGCTCTATTTTTTCGTACCGGATCGTACGTCGTGAGCTGTTAAAAGGACGACAACCTGACTCGCGGGACATTACAGGGCCCTACAACGTGTCGATATCACGTCTTGCGAGGATGCTGCGTTGTTGAAGCGGATGGGTTGTCGTTAAGCCCATTGGGCCTTTTGAATGGGCCATCTCTCTAGGCTGGCACTGTGAACCAT
The DNA here is from genome assembly GCA_037974665.1 of Ehretia macrophylla. Classification (NCBI taxonomy): domain Eukaryota; kingdom Viridiplantae; phylum Streptophyta; class Magnoliopsida; order Boraginales; family Ehretiaceae; genus Ehretia; species Ehretia macrophylla. The sequence continues at coordinate 9,121,283 of CM075773.1, forward strand.
TAACAATGTAGGAATTGGGCCTTCAACATGACGGATGCGATCATACCAGCACAAATGCACCAGATCCCATAAGAACTCTGAAGTTAAGCGTGCTTGGGCGAGAGTAGTACTAGGATGGGTAACCCCCCGGGAAGTCCTCGTGTTGCACTCTATTTTCAATTTTTCTTGCCCTGGTTAGGGTTGCCAAGATACTTTATCCACCAAATCTCTATTACCGAATCCCACGAAACATTGGGCAAGACAACTTCGCTTCACGTAGAGGACGGGCCGGCAAACCGAGGGCGTAGGGTTTGTGACCAGGTCTCTGTCGCTCCGGTGCCCATAACTTTTGATCCGTAAGGAGTTACGCGGCGCACAACATACCGTTGCAAAGCTCTCTGAGAGCTCTACGAAAGGGCAGCTAGCTTGGTCGCTGTGCCCTTTTTGAAGCCCAAAATTGAACGTTTTCATCAATTTCAGGCCACTTTTCTTCTTTTGTTCTTTTTTTAGGTCCCGGATCGTACGTCGTGAGCTGTTAAAAGGATGACAACCTGACTCGCAGGACATCAGAGGGCCCTACAACGTGTCGATATCACATATTGCGAGGATGCTGCGTTGGTGAAGCGGATGGGTTGTCGTTAAGCCCATTAGGCCTTTTGAATGGGCCATATCTCTAGGCTGGCACTGTGAAACGTTAACACATATAGGAATTATCACCTCAACATGATGGTTGCGATCAGAGCAGCACTAATGCACCGGATCCCATCAGAACTCCGAAGTTAAGCGTGCTTGGGCGGGAGTAGTACCAGGATGGGTGACCCCCTGGGAAGTCCTTTTGTTGCACCCCCTTTTCAATTTTTTTTGCCCTGGTTAGGGTTGCCAAGATACTTTATCCACCAAATCTCTATTATCGAATCCCACGGAACATTAGGCAAGAAACCTAATGTTCACGTAGAGGCCGGGCCAGCAAACCGAGGGCGTAGGGTTTGTGACCAGGTCTCCGTTGCTCTGGTGCCCATAACTTTTGATCTGCAAGGAGTTACGCGGCACATGGCATACCGTTGCAAAGCTTTTTGAGTGCTCTACGAAGGTGGTAGCCATCTTGCTCACTGTGCCCCTTTATGGAGCCCAAAATCGAACGTTTTCATCAGTTTTAGTCCACTTTTCTTCTTTTACTCTGTTTTTCCATCCCGGATCACACGTCGTGAGCTGTTAAAAGGACCACAACCTGACTCGCGGGAAATCTGAGGGCCCTACAACGTGTCGATATCACGTCTTGCGAGGATGCTGCGTTGTTGAAGCGGATGGGTTGTCGTTAAGCACATTGGGCCTTTTGAATGGGCCATCTCTCTAGGCTGGCACTGTGAACCATTAACACATATTGGAATTGTGCCTTCAACATGACGGATGCGATCATACCAGTACTAATGCAACGGATCCCATCAGAACTCTGAAGTTAAGCGTGCTTGGGCGAGAGTAGTACTAGGATGGGTGACCCCCTGGGAAGTCCTCGTGTTGCACCCCCTTTTCAATTTTTTTTGCCCTGGTTAGGGTGGCCAAGATACTTTATCCACCAAATCTCTATTACCGAATCCCACGGAACATTGGGCAAGACAACTTTGCTTCACGTAGAGGCCGGGCCAGCAAACCGAGGGCGTAGGGTTTGTGACCAGGTCTCCATCGCTCTGGTGCCCATAACTTTTGATCCGTAAGGAGTTACGTGGAGCACAGCATACCGTTGCAAAGCTCTCTGAGAGCTCTATGATGGAGGCAGCCAGCTTGCTCGTTGTGCCCTTTTTGGTGTCCAAAATCAACGTTTTCAACAATTTCATGCCACTTTTCTTCTTTCGCTCTGTTTTTCCGTACCGGATCGTACGTCGTGAGCTGTTAAAAGGACGACGACCTGACTCACGGGACATTAGAGGGCCCTACAACGTGTCGATATCACGTCTTGCGAGGATGCTACGTTGTTGAAGCGGATGGGTTGTCGTTAAGCCCATTGGGCCTTTTGAATGGGCCATCTCTCTAGGCTGGCACTGTGAATCGTTAACACATATAGGAATTGTGCACTCAACATGACGGGTTCGATCATACCATCACTAATGCACCGGATCCCATCAGAACTCCGAAGTTAAGCGTGCTTGGGAGAGAGTAGTACTAGGATGGGTGACCTCCTGCAAAGTCCTCGTGTTGCACCCCCTTTTCAATTTTTTTTCCCTGGTTAGGGTTGCCAAGGTACTTTATCCACCAAATCTCTATTACCGAATCCCACGGAATATTGGGCAAGACAACTTCGCTTCACGTAGAGTCCGGGCCCCCAAACCGAGGGCGTAGGGTTTATGACCAGGTCTCAGTAGCTTCGGTGCCATAACTTTTGATCGGTAGGGAGTTACACGGCGCACAGCATACCGTTGCAAAGCACTCTGAGAGCTCTACGACGGGGGCAGCATGCTTGCTCGCTGTACCTATTTTTGCAGCCCAAAATCGACCGTTTTCCTCAGTTTCAGTCCACTTTTCTTCTTTTGCTCTATTTTTTCATCCCGGATCGTACGTCGTGAGCTGTTAAAAGGACGACAACCTGACTCGCGGGACATCAGAGGGCCTTACAACGTGTCGATATCACGTCTTGCGACGATGCTGCGTTATTAAAGCTGATGGGTTGTCTTTAAGCCCATTGGGCCTTTTGAATGGGCCATCTCTCTATGCTGGCACTGTGAACTGTTAACACATATAGGAATTGTGGCCTCAACATGACGGGTGCGATCATACCAGCACTAATGCACCGGATCCCATCAGAACTCCGAAGATAAGCGTGCTTGGGTGAGAGTAGTACTAGGATGGGTGACCCCCTGGGAAGTCCTCGTGCTGCACCCTCTTTCCAATTTTTTTTTGCCCTGGTTAGGGTTGCCAAGATACTTTATCCACCAAATCTCTATTACCGAATCCAAAGGAACATTGGGCAAGACAACTTCGCTTCACGTAGAGGTCGGGCCCGCAAACCGAGGGCGTAGGGTTTGTGACCAGGTCTCCGTCGCTCCGGTGCCCATAACTTTTGATCCGTAAGGAGTTACGTCACGCACAGCATATCGTTGCAAAGCTCTCTGAGAGCTGTACGAAGGGGGCAGCCAGCTTGCTCGTTGTGCCCATTTTTGAAACCCAAAATAAAAACGTTTTCATCAGTTTCAGTCCACTTTTCTTCTATTGCTCTATTTTTCAGTCCCGGATCGTATGTTGTGAGCAGTTAAAAGGACGACAACATGACTCGCGGGACATCAGACGGCCCTACAATGTGTCGATATCACATCTTGCGAGGATGTTGCGTTGTTGAAGCGGATGGGTTGTCGTTAAGGCCACTGGGCCTTTTGAATGGCCATTGGGCCTTTTGAATGGCCATCTCTCTAGGTTGGCACTGTGAAACGTTAACACATATAGGAATTGTGCCCTCAACATGATGGGTGCGATCATACCACCAATAATGCACCGGATCCCATCAGAACTCCGAAGTTAAGCGTGCTTGGTCGAGAGTAGCACTAGGATGGGTGACCCCCTGGGAAGTCCTCGTGCTGCACCCCCTTTTCAATTTTTTTTGCCCTGGTTAGGGTTGCCAAGATACTTTATCCACCAAATCTCTATTACTGAATCCCACGGAACAATGGGCAAGACAACTTCGCTTCACGTAGAGGCCGGGCCCGCAAACCGAGGGCGTAGGGTTTGTGACCAGGTCTCCGTCACTCCGGTGCCCATAACTTTTGATCCGTAAGGAGTTACACGGCGCACAGCATACCGTTGCAAAGCTCTCTGAGAGCTCTACGAAGAGGCCAGCCATCTTGCTCGCTGTGCCCTTTTTTGAGCCTAAAATCGAACGTTTTCATCAGTTTCAGTCCACATTTCTTCTTTTGCTCTGTTTTTCCCTCCTGGATCGTACGCCATGAGTTGTTAAAAGGTAGACAACCTAACTCGCAAGACATCAGAGGGCCCTACAACGTGTCAATATCATGTCTTGCAAGGATGCTGCATTGTTGAAGTGGATGGGTTGTCGTTAAGCCCATTGGGCCTTTTGAATGGGTCATCTCTCTAGGCTGGCACTGTGAACCATTAACACATATAGTAATTGTACCCTCAACATGATGGGTGCGATCATACCAGCACTAATGCACCGGATCCCGTTAGAACTCCGAAGTTAAGCGTGCTTGGGCAAGAGTAGTACTAGGATGTATAACCCCCTGGGAAGTCCTCGTGTTGCACCCCATTCTCAATTTTTTTTGCCCTGGTTAGGGTTGCCAAGATACTTTATCCACCAAATCTATATTACCGAATCCCATGGAACATTGGGCAAGACAACTTCGCTTCACGTAGAGGCCGGGCCTGAAAGCCAAGGGCGTAGGGTTTGTGACCAGGTCTCCGTCGCTCCGGTGCCCATAACTTTTGATCCGTAAGGAGTTACGCAGCGCACAGCAGACCGTTGCAAAGCTCTCTGAGAGCTCTATGAAGGGGGCAGCCAGCTTGCTCGCTGTACCCATTTTTGGAGCCCAAAATCAAATGTTTTCATTAGTTTCATTCCACTTTTGTTCTTTTGCCCTAATTTTTTATCTCGGATCGTACGTCGTAAGCTGTTAAAAGGACGACAAGCTGACTCGCGGGACATCAGAGGGCCCTACAACGTGTCGATATCACGTCTTGCGACGATGCTGCGTTATTAAAGCTGATGGGTTGTCTTTAAGCCCATTGGGCCTTTTGAATGGGCCATCTCTTTAGCCTGGCACTGTGAACCATTAACAATATAGGAATTGTGACCCATACATGACGGATGCGATCATACCACCACTAATGCACCGGATCCCTTCAGAACTTCGAAGTTAAGAGTGCTTGGGCGAGAGTAGTAGTAGGATGGGTGACCCCTGGGAAGTCCTCGTGTTGCACCCCATTTTCAAATTTTTTTGCCCTGGTTAGGGTTGCCAAGATACTTTATCCACCAAATCTCTATTACCGAATCCCACGGAACATTGGGCAAGACAATTTCGCTTCACGTAGAGGCTGGGCCAGCAAACCGAGGGCGTAGGGTTTGTGACCAGGTCTCCGTCGCTCCGGTGCCCATAACTTTTGATCCGTAAGGAGTTACGCTGCGCACAGAATACCGTTGCAAAGCTCTCTGAGAGCTCTACGACGGGGGCAGCCAGCTTGCTTGTTGTGCCCCTTTTCGAAGCCCAAAATCGAACGTTTTTCATTAATTTCAGTCCACTTTTCTTCTTTTGCTCTTTTTTTTGTCCTGGATCGTACGCGTGAGCTGTTAAAAGGACAACAACCTGACTCGCGGGACATCAGAGGGCCCTACAACGTGTCGATATCATGTCTTACGAGAATGCTGTGTTGTTGAAGCAAATGGGTTGTTTTTAAGCCCATTGGGCCTTTTGAATGGGCCATATCTCTAGGCTGGCACTGTGAACCGTTAACACATATAGGAATTGTGCCCTCAACATAACGGGTGTGATCAGAGCAGCACTAATGCACCGGATCCCATCAAAACTCCGAAGTTAAACGTGCTTGGGCAAGAGTATTACTAGGATGGGTGACCCCCATGAAAGTCCTCGTGTTGCACCCCCTTTTCAATTTTTTTTCCCTAGTTAGGGTTGCCAAGATACTTTATTCACCAAATCTCTATTACCGAATCCCATGGAACATTGGGCAAGACAACTTCGCTTCACGTAGAGGCCGGGCCCGCAAACCGAGGGCGTAGGGTTTATGACCAAGTCTCCGTCGCTCCGGTGCCCATAACTTTTGATCCGCAAGGAGTTACGCGGCACATGGCATACCGTTGCAAAGCTCTCTGAGAGCTCTACGAAGGTGGCAGCCAGCTTGCTCGCTATGCCCATTTTTGGAGCCCAAATTTGAACGTTTTCATCAGTTTCAGTCCACTTTTCTTCTTTTACTCTGTTTTTCCGTCCTGGATAGTACGTCGTGAGCTGTTAAAAGGACGACAAACTGACTCGCGGGACATCAGAGGGCCCTACAACGTGTCGATATCACGTCTTGCGAGGATGCTGTGTTGTTGAAGCGGATGGGTTGTCGTTAAGCACATTGGGCCTTTTGAATGGGCCATCTCTCTAGGCTGGCACTATGAACCATTAACACATATTGGAATTGTGCCCTCAACATGACGGATGCGATCATACCAGCACTAATGCAACGGATCCCATCAGAACTCTGAAGTTAAGCGTGCTTGGGCAAGAGTAGTAGTAGGATGGGTGACCCCCTGGGAAGTCCTCGTGTTGCACCCCCTTTTCACTTTTTTTGCCCTGGTTAGGGTTGCCAAGATACTTTATCCACCAAATCTCTATTACCAAATCCCACGGAACATTGGGCAAGACAACTTCGCTTCACGTAGAGGCCGGGCCAGCAAACCGAGGGCGTAGGGTTTATGACCAGGTCTCCGTCGCTTTGGTGCCCATAACTTTTGATCCATAAGGAGTTACGTGGAGCACAGCATACCGTTGCAAAGCTCTCTGAGAGATCTACGATGGTTGCAGCCAGCTTGCTCGTTGTGCCCCTTTTTGGTGCCCAAAATCAACGTTTTCAACAATTTCATGCCACTTTTCTTCTTTCGCTCTATTTTTTCGTACCGGATCGTACGTCGTGAGCTGTTAAAAGGACGACGACCTGACTCACGGGACATCAGAGGGCCCTACAACGTGTTGATATCACATCTTACGAGGATGCTACGTTGTTGAAGTGGATGGGTTGCCGTTAAGCCCATTGGGCCTTTTGAATGGGCCATCTCTCTAGGCTGTCACTGTGAATCGTTAACACATATAGGAATTGTGCCCTCAACATGATTGGTTCGATCATACCAGCACTAATGCACCGGATCCCATCAGAACTCTGAAGTTAAGTGTGCTTGGGCGAGAGTAGTACTAGGATGGGTGACCTCCTGGGAAGTCCTCGTGTTGCACCCCCTTTTCAATTTTTTTTGCCCTGGTTAGGGTTGCCAAGGTACTTTATCCACCAAATCTCTATTACCGAATCCCACGAAATATTGGGCAAGACAACTTCGCTTCACGTAGAGGCCGGGCCCCCAAACCGAGGGCGTAGGGTTTGTGACCAGGTCTCCGTCGTTTCGCTGCCCTTAACTTTTGATCCGTAAGGAGTTACGCGGCGCACAGCATACTATTGCAAAGCTCTCTGAGAGCTCTACGACGGGGGCAGCATGCTTGCTCGTTTTAACCGTTTTTGCAGCACAAAATCGAATGTTTTCATCAGTTTCAGTCCACTTTTCTTCTTTTGCTATGTTTTTTCATCCCGGATCGTACGTCGTGAGCTGTTAAAAGGACGACAACCTGACTCGCGGGACATCAGAGGGCCCTACAATGTGTCGATATCACGTCTTGCGAGGATGCTGCGTTATTGAAGCAGATGGGTTATCGTTAAGCCCATTGGGCCTTTTGAATGGGCCATCTATCTAGGCTGGCACTGTGAACTGTTAACACATATAGGAATTGTGCCCTCAACATCACTGGTACGATCATACCAGCACTAATGCACCGGATCCCATCAGAACTCCGAAGATAAGAGTGCTTGGACGAGAGTAGTTCTAGGATGGGTGACCCCCTGGGAAGTCGTCGTGCTGTACCCCCTTTTCTATTTTTTTTACCCTGGTTAAGGTTGCCAAGATACTTTATCCACCAAATCTCTATTACCGAATCCAACGGAACATTGGGCAAGACAACTTCGCTTCACGTAGAGGTCGGGCCCGCAAACCGAGGGCGTAGGGTTTGTGACCAGGTCTCCGTCGCTCCGGAGCCCATAACTTTTGATCCGTAAGGAGTTACGTCGTGCACAGCATACTGTTGCAAAGCTCTCTGAGAGCTCTACGAAGGGGGCAGCCAGCTTGCTCGATGTGCCCATTTTTGAAACCCAAAATCGAACGTTTTCATCAGTTTCAGTCCACTTTTCTTCTATTGCACTGTTTTTCCGTCCCGGATCGTACGTCGTGAGCAGTTAAAAGGACGACAACATGACTCGCGGGACATCAGAGGGCCCTACAATGTGTCGATATCACATCTTGCGAGGATGCTGCGTTGTAGAAGCGGGTGGGTTGTCGTTAAGGCCATTGGGCCTTTTGAATGGCCATTGGGCCTTTTGAATGGCCATCTCTCTAGGTTGGCACTGTGAACCGTTAACACATATAGGAATTGTGCCCTCAACATGACGGGTGCGATCATACCAGCACTAATGCACCGGATCCCATCAGAACTCCGAAGTTAAGCGTTCTTGGTCGAGAGTAGTACTAGGATGGGTGACCGCTTGGGAAGTCCTCGTGCTGCACCCCCTTTTCAATTTTTTTTGCCCTGGTTAGGGTTGCCAAGATACTTTATCCACCAAATTTCTATTACTGAATCCCACGGAATAATGGGCAAGACAACTTCGCTTCACGTAGAGGCCGAGCCCACAAACCGAGGGCGTCGGGTTTGTGACCAGGTCTCCGTCGCTCCGGTGCCCATAACTGTTGATCCGTAAGGAGTTACGCGGCACACAGCATGCCGTTGCAAAGCTCTCTGAGAGCTCTACAAAGGGGCCAGGAATCTTGCTCGCTGTGCCCTTTTTCGAGGCTAAAATTGAACGTTTTCATCAGTTTTAGTCCACTTTTCTTCTTTTGCTCTGTTTTTCTATCCCGTATCGTACGTCATGAGTTGTTAAAAGGACGACAACCTAACTCGCAGGACATTAGAGGGCCCTACAACGTGTCGATATAACGTCTTGCGAGGATGCTGCGTTGTTGAAGCGGATGGGTTGTCGTTAAGCCCATTGGGCCTTTTGAATGGGTCATCTCTCTAGGCTGGCACTGTGAACCATTAACACATATAGGAATTGTGCCCTCAACATGACGGGTGCGATCACACCAGCACTAATGCACCGGATCCCATTAGAACTCCGAAGTTAAGCGTGCTTGGGCAAGAGTAGTACTAGGATGTGTGACCCCCTGGGAAGTCCTCGTGTTGCTCCCCATTCTCAATTTTTTTTGCCCTGGTTAGGGTTGCCAAGATACTTTATCCACCAAATCTATATTACCGAATCCCACGGAACATTGGGCAAGACAACTTCGCTTCACGTAGAGGCCGGGCCCGAAAGCCAAGGGCGTAGGGTTTGTGACCATGTCTCCGTCACTCCGGTGCCCATAACTTTTGATCCGTAAGGAGTTACGCAGCGCACAGCAGACCGTTACAAAGCTCTCTGAGAGCTCTCCGAAGGGGGCAGCCAGCTTGCTCGCTTTACCCATTTTTGGAGCCCAAAATCAAACGTTTTCATTAGTTTCTTTCCACTTTTCTTCTTTTGCCCTAATTTTTCATCTCGGATCGTACGTTGTAAGCTGTTAAAAGGACGACAACCTGACTTGCGGGACATCAGAGGGCCCTACAACGTGTCGATATCACGTCATGCGAGGAAGCCGCGTTGTTGAAGTGGATGTGTTGTCATTAAAGCCATTGGGCCTTTTGAATGGGCCATCTCTTTAGGCTGGCACTGTGAACCATTAGCAATATAGGAATTGTGCCCTCAACATGACGGATGCGATCATACCAGCACTAATGCACCGGATCCCTTCAGAACTTCAAAGTTAAGCGTGTTTGGGCGAGAGTAGTACTAGGATGGGTGACCCCCTGGGAAGTCCTCGTGTTGCACCCCATTTTCAAATTTTTTTGCCCTGGTTAGGGTTGCCAAGATACTTTATCCACCAAATCTCTATTACCGAATCCCACGGAACATTGGGCAAGACAACTTCGCTTCAAGTAGAGGCCGGGCCAGCAAACCGAGGGCGTAGGGTTTGTGACCAGGTCTCCGTCGCTCCGGTGCCCATAACTTTTGATCCGTAAGGAGTTACGCTGCGCACAGCATACCGTTGCAAAGCTCTCTGAGAGCTCTACAACGGGGGCAGCCAGCTTGATCATTGTGCCCATTTTTGACGCCCAAAATCGAACATTTTTCATCAATTTCAGGCCACTTTTCTTCTTTTGCTCTTTTTTTTTTGTCCTGGATCGTACGCGTGAGCTGTTAAAAGGACGACAACCTGACTCGCGGGACATCAGAGGACCCTACAACGTGTCGATATCACGTCTTACGAGGATGCTGCGTTGTTGAAGTAGATGGGTTGTCGTTAAGCCCATTGGACCTTTTGAATGGGCCATATCTCTAGACTGGCACTGTGAACCGTTAACACATATAGGAATTGTGCCCTCAACATGACGGGTGTGATCAGAGCAGCACTAATGCACCAGATCCCATCAAAAGTCAAAGTTAAGCGTGCATGGGCGAGAGTATTACTTGGATGGGTGACCCCCAGGGAAGTTCTCGTGTTGCACCCCCTTTTCAATTTTTTTTCCCTGGTTAGGGTTGCCAAGATACTTTATTCACCAAATCTCTATTACCGAATCCCACGGAACATTGGGCAAGACAACTTCGCTTCACGTAGAGGTCGGGCCCACAAACCGAGGGCGTAGGGTTTGTGACCAGTTCTCCGTCGCTCCGGTACCCATAACTTTTGATCCGTAAGGAGTTACGCGGCGCACAGCATAGCGTTGCAAAGCTCTCTGAGAGCTCTACGAAGGTGGCAGCCAGCTTGCTCATTGTGCCTGTTTTTGGAGCCCAAAATCAAACATTTTCATCAGTTTCAGTACACTTTTCTTCTTTTGCTCTATTTTTCCGTCCCGGATCGTACGTCGTGAGCTGTTAAAAGGACGACAACCTGACTCGCGGGACATCAGAGGGCCCTACAACGTGTCGATATCACGTCTTGCAAGGATGCTGCGTTGTTGAAGCGGATGGGTTGTCGTTAAGCACATTGGGCCTTTTGAATGGGCCATCTCTCTAGGCTGGCACTGTGAACCATTAATACATATTGGAATTGTGCCCTCAACATGACGGATACGATCATACCAGCACTAATGCAACGGATCCCATCAGAACTCCGAAGTTAAGCATGCTTGGGCGAGAGTAGTACTAGGATGGGTGACCCCCTGGGAAGTCCTTGTGTTGCACCCCATTTTCAATTTTTTTTGCCCTGGTTAGGGTTGCCAAGATACTTTATCCACCAAATCTCTATTACCGAATCCCACGGAACATTGGGCAAGACAACTTCGCTTCACGTAGAGGCCGGGCCAGCAAACCGAGGGCGTAGGGTTTGTGACCAGGTCTCCGTCGCTCTGGTGCCCATAACTTTTGATCCGTAAGGAGTTACGCGGAGCACAGCATATCGTTGCAAAGCTCTCTGAGAGCTCTACGACGGGGGAAGCCAGCTTGCTCGCTGTGCCCGTTTTTGGTGCCCAAAATCAACGTTTTCAACAATTTTATGCCACTTTTCTTCTTTCGCCCTCTTTTTCCGTACCGGATCATACGTTGTGAGCTGTTAAAAGGACGACGACCTGAGTCACGGGACATCAGAGGGCCCTACAACGTGTCGATATCACGTCTTGCGAGGATGCTACATTGTTGAAGCGGATGGGTTGCCGTTAAGCCCATTGGGCCTTTTGAATGGGCCATCTCTCTAGGCTGGCACTGTGAATTGTTAACACATATAGGAATAGTGCACTCAACATGACGGGTTCGATCATACCAGCACTAATGCACCAGATCCCATCCGAACTCCGAAGTTAAGCGTGCTTGGGCGAGAGTAGTACTAGGATGGGTGACCTCTTGGGAAGTCCTCGTTCTGCACCCCCTTCTCAATTTTTTTTGCCCTGGTTAGGGTTGCCAAGATACTTTATCCACCAAATCTATATTACCGAATCCCACGGAACATTGGGCAAGACACTTAGCTTCACATAAAGGCCAGGCCCGAAAGCCAAGGGCGTAGGGTTTGTGACCAGGTCTCCGTCGCTCCGGTGCCCATAACTTTTGATCCGTAAGGAGTTACGCAGCGCACAGCAGACCGTTACAAAGCTCTCTGAGAGCTCTACGAATGGGGAAGCCAGCTTGCTCGCTGTACCCATTTTTGGAGCCCAAAATCAAACGTTTTCATTAGTTTCATTCCACTTTTCTTCTTTTGCCCTAATTTTTCATCACGGATCGTACGTCGTAAGCTATTAAAAGGACGACAACCTGACTCGCGGGACATCAGAGGGCCCTACAACGTGTCGATATCACGTCTTGCGAGGATGCTGCATTGTTGAAGTGGATGGGTTTTCGTTAAGGCCATTGGGCCTTTTGAATGGGCCATCTCTTTAGGCTGGCACTGTGAACCATTAACAATATAGGAATTGTGCCCTCAACATGATGGATGCGATCATACCAGTACTAATGCACCAGATCCCTTCAGAACTTCGAAGTTAAGCGTGCTTGGGCGAGAGTAGTACTAGGATGGGTGACCCCCTGGGAAGTCCTCGTGTTGTACCCCATTTTCAAATTTTTTTGCCCTGGTTAGGGTTGCCAAGATACTTTATCCACCAAATCTCTATTACCGAATCCCACGGAACATTGGGCAAGACAACTTCGCTTCACGTAGAGGCCGGGCCAGCAAACCGAGGGCGTAGGGTTTGTGACCAGGTCTCCGTCGCTCCGGTGCCCATAACTTTTGATCCGTAAGGAGTTACGCTGCGCACAGCATACCGTTGCAAAGCTCTCTGAGAGCTCTACGACGGGGGCAGCCAACTTGCTCGTTGTGCCCGCTTTTGAAGCCCAAAATCGAACATTTTTCATCAATTTCAGGCCACTTTTCTTCTTTTGCTCTTTTTTTTTTGTCCTGGGTCGTACACGTGAGCTATTAAAAGGACGACAACCTGACTCGCGAGACATCAGAGGGCCCTACAACATGTTGATATCACGTCTTACGAGGATGCTGCGTTGTTGAAGCAGATGGGTTGTCGTTAAGCCCATTGGGCCTTTTGAATGGGCCATATCTCTAGACTGGCACTGTGAACCGTTAACACATATAGGAATTGTGCCCTCTACATGACGGGTGCGATCATACCAGCACTAATGCACCGGGTCCCATCAGAACTTCGAAGTTAAGCGTGCTTGGGCGAGAGTAGTACTAGGATGGGTGACCCCATGGGAAGTCCTCGTGCTGCACCCCCTTTTCAATTTTTTTTGCCCTGGTTAGGGTTGCCAAGATACTTTATCCACCAAATCTCTATTACCGAATCCCACGGAACATTGGGCAAGACAACTTCGCTTCACATAGAGGCCGAGCCTGCAAACCGAGGGCGAAGGGTTTGTGACCAGTTCTCCGTCGCTCCGGTGCCCTTAACTTTTGATCCGTAAGGAGTTACGCTGCGCACAACATACCGTTGCAAAGCTCTTTGAGCGCTCTACGACGGGGGCAGCAAGCTTGCACGTTGTACCTGTTTTTGGAGCCCAAAATCGAACGTTTTCATCAGTTTCATTCCACTTTTCTTCTTTTACTCTGTTTTTCTGTCTCAGATCGTACGTCGTGAGCTGGTAAAAGGACGACAACCTGACTCGCGGGACATTAGAGGTCCCTACAATGTGTCGATATCACGTCTTGCGAGGATGCAGCGGATGGGTTGTCGTTAAGCCCATTGGGCCTTTTGAATGGGCCATCTCTCTTGGCTGGCACTGTGAACCGTTAACATAAATAGGAATTATGCCCTCAACATGACGGGTGCGATCATACCAGCACTAATGCAACGGATCCCATCAGAACTCCGAAGTTAAGCGTGCTTGGGCGAGAGTAGTACTAGGATAGGTGACCCCCTATGAAGTCCTCGTGTTGCAGCCCATTTTCAATTTTTTTTGCCCAGGTTAGGGTTGCCAAGATACTTTATCCACCAAATCTATATTACAGAATCCCACGAAAAATTGGGCAAGACAACTTCGATTCATGTAGAGGCCAGGCCCGCAAACCTTGGGCGTAGGTTTGTGACCAGGTCTCCGTCGCTCCGGTGCCCATAACTTTCGATCCGTAAGGAGTTACGCGGTGCACAGCATACCGTTGCAAAGCTCTCTGACAGCTCTACGACATGGGCAGCCAGGTTGCTCGCTATGCCCATTTTTGGAGCCCAAAATCGAACGTTTTCATCAGTTTCAGTCCACTTTTCTTCTTTTGATTTGTTTTTCCGTCCCGGATCGTACGTCGTGAGCTGTTAAAAGGACGACAACCTGGCTCGCGGGACATTAGAGGGCCCTACAATGTGTCGATATCACGTCCTGTAAGGATGCTGTGTTGTTGAAGCGGATGGGTTGTCGTTAAGCCCATTGGACCTTTTGAATGGGCCATCTCTCTATGCTGGGACTGTGAACAGTTAACACATATAGGAATTGTCTCCTCAACAGGACGGGTGCAATCATACCAGCACTAATGCAACGGATCCCATCAGAACTCTGAAGTTAAGCATGCGTGGGCGAGAGTAGTACTAGGATGGGTGACCCACTGGGAAGTCCTCGTGTTGCACCTCCTTTTCAATTTTTTTTGCCCCGTTAGGGTTGCCAAGATACTTTATCCACCAAATCTCTATTACCGAATCCCACGGAACATTGGGCAAGACAACTTCACTTCACGTAGAGGCCGGGCCCGCAATCGAGGGCGTAGGGTTTGTGACCAGGTCTTCGTCGCTCCGGTGCCCATAACTTTTGATCCGTAAGGAGTTACGCAGCGCACAGCATACCGTTGCAAAGCTCTCTGAGAGCTCTACGACAGGGGCAGGCAGCTTGCTCGCTATGCTCTTTTTGGAGCCCAAAATCATGCGTTTTCATCAGTTTCATGCCATTTTTATTCTTTTGCTCATTATTTTGTCCCGGATCGTACGTCGTGAGCTGTTAAAAGGATGACAACCTGACTCGCGGGACATCAGAGGGCCCTACAATGTGTCGATATCAAATCTTGCGAGGATGTTGCGTTGTTGAAGCGGATGGGTTGTCGTTAAGCCCATTGGGCCTTTTGAATAGGCCATCTCTCTAGGCTGGGACTGTGAACCGTTAACACATATAAGAATTGTGCCCTCAACATGACGGGTGCGATCATACCAGCACTAATGCACTGGATCCCATCAGAACTCCGAAGTTAAGCGTGCTTGGGCGAGAGTAGTACTAGGATGGGTGACCCCATGGGAAGTCCTCATGTTGCACCCTCTTTTCAATTTTTTTTGCCCTAGTTAGGTTTGCCAAGATACTTGATCCACCAAATCTCTATTACTGAATCCCGCGGAACATTGGGCAAGACAACTTCGCTTCACGTAGAGGCCGGGCCCGCAAACCGAGGGCGTAGGTTTTGTGACCAGGTCTCCGTCACTCCGGTGCCCATAACGTTTGTTCCGTCAGGACTTACGTGGTGAACAGCATACAGTTGCAAAGCTCTCTGAGAGCTCTACGACAAGGGCAGCAAGTTTGCTCGCTATGCCCGTTTTTGTAGCCCAAAATTGAACGTTTTCATCAGTTTCAAGCCACTTTTCTATTTTGCCCAATTTTTTCATCCCAGATCGTACGTCGTGAGTTGTTAAAACAACGACAACCTGACTCGCTGTACATCAGAGGGCCCTACAACGTGTCGATATCACATCCTGCGAGGATGCTGCGTTGTTGAAGCGGATGGGTTGTCGTTAAGCCCATTGGGCCTTTTGAATGGGCCATCTCTCTAGGCTGGCTCTGTGAACCGTTAACACATATAGAAATTGTGCCCTCAACATGACGGGTGTGATCATACCAGTACTAATACACCGGATCCCATCAGAACTCCGAAGTTAAGCGTGCTTGGGCGAGAGTAGTACTAGGATGGGTGACCCCCTGGGAAGTCCTCGTGTTGCACCCCCTTTTCAATTTTTTTTGCCCTGGTTAGGGTTTCCAAGATACTTTATCCACCAAATCTCTGACAAGACAACTTCGCTTCACATAGAAGCCGGGCCTGCAAACCGAGGACGTAGGGTTTGTGACCACGTCTCCGTCGCTCCGGTGCCCATAACTTTTGATCCGTAACAAGTTACGCTGAGCACAGCATACCGTTGCAAAGCTCTTTGAGAGCTCTACGACGGGGGCAGCCAGCTTGCTCGTTGCGCCAGTTTTTGGAGCCCAAAATCGAATGTTTTCATTAGTTTGAGGCCACTATTGTTCTTTTGCTCTATTTTTCTGTCCTGGATCGTACGTCGTGAGTTGTTAAAAGGATGACAACCTGACTCGCGGGACATTAGAGGGCCCTACAATGTGTCGATATCACGTCTTGCGAGGATGCTTCATTGTTGAAGTGGATAGGTTGTCGTTAAGCCCTTTGGGCCTTTTGAATGAGCCATCTCTCTAGGCTGGGTCTGTGAACCGTTAACACATATAGGAATTGTGCCCTCAACAGGACGGGTGCGATCATACCAGCACTAATGCACCAGATCCCATCACAACTCCGAAGTTAAGCGTGCTTGGGTGAGAGTAGTACTAGGATGGGTGACCCCTTGGGAAGTCCTCGTGTTGTACCGCCTTTTCAATTTTTTTTGCCGTAGTTAGGGTTTCCAAGATACTTTATCCATCAAATCTCTATTACTGAATCCAACGGAACATTGGGCAAGACAACTTCGCTTCACGTGGAGGCTGGGCCCGCAAATCAAGGGCGTAGGGTTTATGACCAGGTCTCCGTCGCTCTGGTGCCCATAACTTTTGATCTGTAAGGAGTTACGCGGCGCACAGCATACCGTTTGAAAGCTCTCTGAGAGCTCTACGACGGGGGCAGCAAGCTTGCTCGCTTTGCCCATTTTTGGAGCCCAAAATTGAACATTTTCATCAGTTTCAGGCCACTTTTCTTATTTTGCCCTGTTTTTCGATCCCAGATCGTACGTCGTGAGCTGTTAAAAGTACGACAACCTGACTCGCGGTACATCAGAGGGCCCTACAACGTGTCTATATCACGTCTTGCGAGGATGCTCCGTTGTTGAAGCGGATGGGTTGTCGTTAAGCCCATTTGGCCTTTTGAATGGGCCATCGCTCTAGGCTGTGACTGTGAACCGTTAACACATATAGGAATTGTGCACTGAACATGACGGGTGCGATCATACCAGCACTAATGCACCGGATCCCATCAGAACTCCGAAGTTAAGCGTGCTTGGGCGAGAGTAGTACTAGGATGGGTGACCCCCTATAAAGTCCTCGTGTTGCACCCCCTTTTCAATTTTTTTTGCCCTGATTGGGGTTGCCAAGATACTTTATCCACCAAATCTCGATTATCGAGTCCTACGGAACATTGGGCAAGACAACTTCGCTTTACATAGAGGCCAGGCCCGCAAACCGAGGGCGTTTGGTTTGTGACCAGGTGTCCGTCGTTCCGGTGCCCATATCTTTTGATCCGTATGGAGTAACGCGGCGCACAGCATACCGTTGCAAAGCTCTTTGAGAGCTCTACGACGTGGGCTGCCAGCTTGCTCACTGTGGCAGTTTTTGGAGACCAAAATCGAACGTTTTCATTAGTTTCAGTCCACCTTTCTTCTTTAGCTCTATTTTTCCATCACGAATCGTACGTCGTGAGCTGTTAAAAGGACGACAACCTGACTTGCGGGATATCAGAGGGCCCTACAACGTGTCGATATCACGTCTTCGGAGGATGTTGCGTTGTTGAAGCAGATGGGTTGTCGTTAAGCCCATTGGGCCTTTTGAATGGGCCATCTCTCTAGGCTGGGACTGTGAACCGTTAACACATATAGGAATTGTGCCCTCAACATGATGGGTGCGATCATACCAGCACTAATGCACCGGATCCCATCAGAACTCCGAAGTTAAGCGTGCTTAGGCGAGAGTAGTACTAGGATGGGTGACCCCCTGGGAAGTCCTCGTGTTGCACCCCATTTTCAAATTTTTTTGCCCTAGTTAGGGTTGGGCAAGACAACTTCGCTTACCGAATTCCACGGAACATTGGGCAAGACAACTTCGCTTCACGTAGTGGCCGGGCTCGCAAACTGAGGGCGTACGGTTTGCGACTAGGTCTCCGTCGCTCCGGTGCCCCTAACTTTTGATCCGTAAGGAGTTACGCAGCGCACAGCATACCGTTGTAAAGCTCTCTGAGAGCTCTACGACAGGGGCAACAAGTTTGCTCGCCGTTCCCCTTTTTGGAGCCCAAAATCAAACGTTTTCATTAGTTTCAGGCCATTTTTCTTCTTTCGCTCTATTTTTCCGTCTCGGATCGTACGTCGTGAGCTGTTAAAAGGACGACAACCTGACTCGCTGGACATCAGAGGGCACTACAACTTGTCGATATCACATCTTTTGAGGACGCTGCTTTGTTGAAGCGGATGGGTTGTCGTTAAGCCCATTGGGCCTTTTGAATGGGCCATCTCTCTAGGCTGGGACTGTGAAATGTTAACACATATAGGAATTGTGCCCCCAATATGACGGATGCGATCATACCAGCACTAATGCACCAGATCCCATCAGAACTCCGAAGTTAAGCGTCCTTGGGCGAGAGTAGTACTAAGATGGGTGACCCCCTGGGAAGTCCTCGTGTTGCACACCCTTTTCAATTTTTTTTGCCCTAGTTAGGTTTGCCAAGATACTTTATCCACCAAATCTCTATTACCGAATCCCACGGAACATTGGGCAAGACAACTTCGCTTAACATTGTGGCCGGGCCCACAAACCTAGGGCGTAGGGATTGTGACAAGGTGTACGTCACTCCGGTGTCCATAACATTTGATCCGTAAAGAGTTACACGGCGCACAACATACCGTTGTAAAGCTCTCTGAGAGCTCTACGACGGGGGCAGCCTGCTTGCTCGGTGTGCCCCTTTTTGGAGCCCAAAATCGAACATTTTCATCAGTTTCAGTCCACTTTTCTTCTATTACTCTGTTTTTCCATCCCATATCGTACATCGTGAGCTGTTAAGAGGATGACAACCTGACTCGCGGGACATCAGAGGGCCCTACAACGTGTCGATATCACGTCTTGCGAGGATGCTGCGTTGTTGAAGCAGATGGGTTGTCGTTAAGTCCATTGGGCCTTTTGAATGGGCCATCTCTTTAGGCTGGGACTGTGAACCGTTAACACATATAGGAATTGTGCCCTCAACATGACGGGTGCGATCATACCAGCACTAATGCACCGGATCCCATTAGAACTCCGAAGTTAAACGTGCTTGGGCGAGAGTAGTACTAGGATGGGTGACCCCCTGGGAAGTCCTCTTGTTGCACACCCTTCTCAATATTTTTTGCCCTGGTTAGGGTTGTCAAGATACCTTATCCACCAAATCTCTATTACCGAATCCCACGGAACATTGGGCAAGACAACTTCGCTTCACGTAGAGATCGGGCCCGCAAACCGAGGGCGTAGTGTTTGTGACCAGGTCTCCGTTGCTCCGGTGCCCATAACTTTTGATCCGTAAGGAGTTACGCAGCGTACAGCATACCGTTGCAAAGTACTCTGAGAGTTCTACGACGGGGCAACCAGCTTGCTCGCTGTACCTTTTTTGGAGCCCAAAATCGAACGTTTTCATCAATTTCTGACCACTTTTCTTCCTTTGCTCTGTTTTTCCGTCCCATATCATACATCATGAGCAGTTAAAAGGAAGACAACCTGACTCACGATACATCAGAGGGCCCTACAACGTGTCGATATCACATCTTGCGAAGATGCTGCGTTGTTGAAGCGGATGGGTTGTCGTTAAGTCCATTGGGCCTTTTGGATTGGCCATCTCTCCAGGCTGGCACTGTGAACCGTTAACACATATAGGAATTGAGCCCTCAACATGACGGGTGTGATCATGCCAGCAATAATGCACCGGATCCCATCAGAACTCCGAAGTTAAGCGTGCTTGGGCGACAATAGTACTAGGATGGGTGACCCCCTGGGAAGTCCACGTGTTGCACCCCATTTTTAATTTTTTTTGCCCTGGTTAGGGTTGCCAAGATACTTTATCCACCAAATCTCTATTACCGAATCCCACAGAATATTGGGCAAGACAACTTCGCTTCACGTAGAGGCCGGGCCCGCAAACCTAGGGCGTAGGGTTTGTGACCAGGTCTCCGTCGCTCTGGTGCCCATAACTTTTGATTCGTAAGGAGTTTCGCGATGCATAGCATACCGTTGCCAAGCTCTCTGAGAGCTCTACGACGGGGGCAACCACTTTGCTCACGATGCCCATTTTTGTAGCCCAAAATCAAACATTTTCATCAGTTTCAAGCCACTTTTCTTCTTTTGCACTATTTTTCTGTTCCGGATCGCACGTCGTGAGCTGTTGAAAGGACAACAACCTGACTCGCAGTACATGAGAGGGCCCTACAACGTGTCGATATCACGTCTTGCGAGGATGCTGCGTTGTTGAAGTGGATGGGTTCTCGTTAAGCCCATTGGGCCTTTTGAATGGGCCATCTCTCTAGGTTGGGACTGTGAACCGTTAACACATATAGGAATTGTGCCCTCAACATGTCAGGTGCGATCATACCAGCACTAATGCACCAGATCCCATCAGAACTCCGAAGTTAAGCGTGTTTCGACGAGAGTAGTACTAGGGTGGGTGACCCCTTGGGAAATCCTCGTGTTGCACCCCCTTTTCAATTTTTTTGCCCCTGGTTAGGGTTGCCAAGATACTTTATCCACCAAATCTCTATTACCAAATCCCACGGAACATTGGGCAAGACAACTTCACTTCACGTAGAGGCTAGGCCCACAAACCGAGGGCGTAGGGTTTGTGACAAGGTCTCCGTCACTCCAGTGCCCATAACTTTTGTTCCGTAAGGAGTTACGCGGCGCACATCATACCGTTGCAAAGCTCTATATGAGCTCTACGATGGGGGTAGCCTGCTTGCTCGCTGTGCACATTTTTGGTGCCCAAAATCGAACGTTTTCATCAGTTTCAGGACATTTTTTTTCTTTTACCGTGTTTTTCCGTCGCGGATCGTACATCGTGAGTAGTTAAAAGGACGACAACCTGACTCGCGGTATATGAGAGGTCCCTACATCGTGTCGATATCACGTCTTGCGAGGATGCTACGTTGTTGAAGCGGATGGGTTTTCGTTAAGCACATTGGGCCTTTTGAATGGGCCATCTCTCTAGGCTGGCACTATGAACCGTTAGCACATATAGGAATTGTGCCCTCAACATGACGGGTGCGATCATACCAGCACTAATGCAACGGATCCCATCAGAACTCCGAAGTTAAGCGTGCTTGGGCGAGAGTAGTACTAGGATGGGTAACCCCCTGGGAAGTCCTCGTGTTGCACCCCTTTTTCAATTTTTTTTGCCCTGGTTAGGGTTGCCATGATACTTTATCCACCAAATCTCTATTACCAAATCCCACGGAACATTGGGCAAGACAACTTCGCTTCACGTAGAGGCAGGGCCCGCAAACCGAGGGCGTAGGATTTGTCACCAGGTCTCCGTCGCTCCGGTGCCCATAACTTTTGATCCGTAAAGAGTTACGCGGCGCACAGCATACCGTTGCAAATCTCTCTCAAAGCTCTACGATGGGGGCAGCCAGCTTGCTCGCTGTGCCCATTTTTGGTGCCCAAAATCGAACGTTTTCATCAGTTTTAGGTCATTTTTCTTCTTTTACCTTGTTTTTGGGTCCCGGATCGTACGTCGTGAGCAGTTAAAAGGACGACAACCTGACTCGCGGTACATCAGTGGGCCCTACAACGGGTCGATATCACTTCTTGCGAGGTTGCTGCATTGTTGAAGCGGATGGGTTGTCGTTAAGCCCATTGGGCCATTTGAATGGGCCATCTCTCTATGCTAGCACTGTGAACCGTTAAAAAATATAGGAATTGTGCCCAGAACATGACGGGTGCGATCATACCAGCACTAATGCAATGGATCCCATTGAAGTTAAGCGTGCTTGGGCGAGAGTAGTACTAGGATGGGTAACCCCCTGGGAAGTCCTCGTGTTGCACCCCCTTTTCAATTTTTTTTGCTTTGGTTAGGGTTGCCAAGATACTTTATCCCCCAAATCTCTATTACCGAATCCCATGGAACATTGGGCAAGACAACTTCGCTTCACGTAGAGGTCGGGCCCGCAAAACAAGGGCGTAGGGTTTGTGACCAGGTCTCCATCGCTCCGGTGCCCATAACTTTTGATCCGTAAGGAGTTACGCGGCGCACATCATACCGTTTCAAAGCTCTCTGAGAGCTCTACGACGGGGGCAGCCAGCTTGCTCGCTGTGCCCATTTTTGTAGCCCAAAATCGAACGTTTTCTTTAGTTTCAAGACAGTTTTCTTCTTTTGCCCAGTTTTTTCATCCCGTATCGCACGTCATGAGTTGTTAAAAGGACGACAACCTGACTCGCGGTACATCAGAGGGCCCTACAACGTGTCGATATCACGTCTTGCGAGGATGCTGTGTTGTTGAAGCGGATGTGTTGTTGTTAAGCCCATTGGGCCTTTTGAATGGGCCATCTCTCTAGGCCTACACTGTGAACCGTTAACACATATAGGAATTGTGCCCTCAACATGACGGGTGCGACCATACCAGCACTAATGTACCAGATCCCATCAGAACTCCGAAGTTAAGCTTGCTTGGGCGAGAGTAGTACTAGGATGGGTGATCCCCTGGGAAGTCCTCGTGTTGCACCCCCTTTTCAATTTTTTTTGCCCTGGTTAGGGTTGCCAAGATACATTACCCACCAAATCTCTATTACTGAATCCCACTGAACATTGGGCAAGACAACTTCGCTTCACGTAGAGGCCGAGACCATAAAACGAGGGCGTAGGGTTTGTGACCAGGTCTCCATCGCTCCAGTGCCCATAACTTTTGATCTGCAAAGAGTTACGCAGGGCACAACATACCGTTGCAAAGCTCTATGAGAGCTCTACGACTGGGGCAACCAGCTTGCTCACTGTGCCCCTTTTTGGAGACCAAAATCGAACGTTTTCATCAGTTTCTAGCAACCTTTGTTCTTTTGCCCTATTTTTCCGTCCCGGATGGTACGTCATGAGCTGTGAAAAGGACGACAACCTGAATCGCGGTACATCATAGGGCCCTACAATGTGTCGATATCACGTCTTGCGAGGATGCTGCATTGTTGAACAGGATGGGTTGTCGTTAAGTCCATTGGGCCTTTTGAATAGGCCATCTCTCTAGGATGGCACTGTTAACCGTTAACACTTATAGGAATTGTGCCTCATCATGACGGATGCGATTATACCAACACTAATGCACCGGATCCCATCAGAACTCTGAAGTTAAGCGTGCTTGGGTGAAAGTAGTACTAGGATCGGTAACCCCTTGGGAAGTCCTCGTGTTGTACCCCCTTTTCAATTTTTTTTGCCCTGGTTAGGGTTGCCAAGATACTTTATCCACCAAATCTCTATTACTGAATCCCACGGAACATTGGGCAAGACAACTTACCTTCACGTAGAGGCCGAGCCCGCAAACCGAGGGCGTAGGGTTTGTGACCAGGTTTCTCTCGCTCCGGTGCCCATACCTTTTGATCCGTAAGAAGTTACGTGGCGCACAGCATACCGTTGCAAAGCTCTCTGAGAGCTCTACGACGGGTGCAGCCAGCTTGCTCGCTGTGCCCATTTTTTGAGCCCAAAATCGAATGTTTTCATCAGTTTTAGGACACTTTTCTTCGTTTGCCCTATTTTTTCGTCCCGGATCGTACGTCGTGAGTTGTTAAATGGATGACAACCAGACTCGCGGTACATCAGAGGCCCTACAATGTGTCGATATCACGTCTTGCGAGGATGCTACGTTGTTGAGGCGAATGGGTTGTCGTTAAGCCCATTGGGCCTTTTGAATGGGCCATCTCTCAAGGCTGGCACTGTGAACCGTTAACACATATAGGAATTGTGCCCTCAACTTGACGGGTGCGATGATACCAGTGTTGATATATGTCAATATCCACCTCTTCATAATAAGTATCGTTAATTATATGGTAGCATAAATTATTGATTCCAACTTAAACGTCGATGAGGTCAAAAGAGATCGCGATGGCTACAAGAAAGAAGTTCGGGAATTTGGAATTACCTAAGATGACGTCGGGATGATGCAATGCTAAAGTTAGCCAATTTGACCAAAGGAAACTTCCTAGGAGTTGACTTGGATGCTAGCCACCCATGTTGTCAATTGTAGCCACCCATGTGATAAATATGGGTGGCTAATACTTTGAACATGGTTGGTAAAGCCAACCAAGATTGAAATGTTTGATAGGAAAGTCTCCTATGGCGGGCTAGCTGAATTCTATAAATAGGCATGCATTAGTTCATCATTTTCATCCACAACACAACTCCAAACACAATCCTAAGTTAGTCTTTCTTTCTTGTATTCTTCTTGTAAGTCCAGAAGCCATTGAAGCTCTAATCTTGCGAGTTCACGGTGGGACAATTATCTTGTAAGTGTTATATTTAATTGTTATAACGAGTAGTGTTGTCTTTCTACTTGATTGTTGTTAAGACATTTCTGGGAAATTGGTTATATTCTTACATGGTATCAAGAGCTTAAGGGGCTCTTAACAACAATCTTGTCTAGTAAAGCTCAACAACTATGACTACTCAAGGTGCTAGTTCTTCTTCTACCAGTTCTAGTTCTGGTTTAGTACCGACAATTCGTATCCATCCCCCTACCTTCACAGAAGGAAAGCTTGATGGCACGAACTATCTTTTGTGAAAGTTCAAAATCACTACAGTTCTGGACTCCTACGAACTCCTTGATACAGTGTTAAGCACAGATGCAAAACCAGTTGCAGTCCGTGCTGAAGATGACACAAAAAAGGTCACACTTCCAGATCCTCAGCTTGTCAAAGAATGGAGGAGACGAAATGCTGATGCACTTTGTGCAATTGTAACAAGTGTTCAGGATTCTGTCCTTACTCTAATTCAACACACAACCAAGGCAACTGAAGCTTGGAACATACTGAGAAATCAGTATGAAACAAGGAACCAGACTCGCATTCAGAACTTGGAGAATCAGTTAGCTGTTGAGAGATTAAGTGAAGATGAAGCAGCTGAGTCATTTATCAGTAGGATGAAAAACCTACGTGATCAAATGGCTGCAGTTGGTATTGCCAAATCAACCGAGGAACTAGCTCGAAGGTGCATTAGAGTGTTGCCTCCAAAATTTGACGGACTTGTGACAGCACTCAATACACAAGTTCGCATTCCTCCTTTGACGTTTGAAGAATTCACTGCCATGTTGATGGAGGAGGAGATGAGGCTGAGGAGCAGAGAAAATCAACTTGACTCTGCCTTTACAGCCAAGACGAGGAGTAACCAAGAAGAAAAGAAGAAAGCAAAGAAGAAGACGTTCTCTGGATCGTGCTACTACTGCAATAAGAAAGGTCATGCTGTCAAAGATTGCAGGAAATGAATCCATGACGAGAAGAACGGAACTTTAAAGCCAAATTGGAGAAATAAAGAATCTGCCAATATGGCTGAAACGGAAGTGCATCTGTTTACTGTAACAGATGTATCGGAGGAAACGTGTACTAGCGCACATGTACATCAAACAAGTGCATGGGTGTTAGACAGTGGAGCTTCCCGACACATGACCAGCAAGGAGTTATATGACTCCATAAAACCTCTACAAGAACCAATGAATGTTATCGTCGGGAATAATGCTAGGTGTCCCATTGAGGGCACTGGAACCATCTCGCCCGTGTCTAAAGATGGAGGAAACAAGAAGCTGTCCAACGTACTCTTTGTACCCCATATCACCAGAAATTTGCTATCTGTAGCTGCTATTACAGATAATGATCTAGAAGTGCGGTTCAAGAAGACGGAAGCTTTGATTCTTGACAAGGATCAAAATATCGTAAGTAAAGGTATTCGCAAAAATAATCTTTACGAAATCAGCTCTCTTTCTGCTGTCGTGGATGCCAAAACAAGTCAACTTTGGCATGAAAGGTTTGGGCACATTTCCTATCCTGTGTTAAAGGAAATGCAAAAGAAGAAGATGGTGGCCGACTTGCCTTCAATTGAAGAAATTGAAGGACCATGTGAAGCTTGTATGTTGGGCAAGCAACATAGACAGTCATTTCCCAAAGAGAGTCATAACCGATCAAAGGCTCCTCTAGAGTTGGTACATGCTGACCTCTGCGGAAAAATGACTACGACGGCGTTGGGAGGATCTTCCTACTTTATGCTGTTAGTCGACGATTATAGTAGGAAGATGTGGGTGTACTTCCTTCGGGACAAGGCTGATGCTCTTGAAAAGTTTAAAGTGTGGCACAAACTTATGACAAATGAGAACACAACTCAGTTGAAAAAACTTCGTACCGATCGTGGGGGGGAATTCTGTTCTACAGAGTTCACCAACTACTGCAACAAGCTTGGGATTAAGCGCCAATTGACTGCTCCATACACACCACAACAAAATGGAGTTGTGGAACGAAGAAATCGAACAATTGTAGAAATGGCTCGATGCATGTTGAAAGGTGCTGGCCTACCTAACACATTCTGGGCTGAAGCAGTCAACACAGCGGTATATATCCTCAATCGGTGCTCAACCAGGTCACTCAACGATAAGACTCCTAATGAGGCTTATTATGGTATGAAACCTTCTGTGTCTCATTTAAGAAAATTTGGGTGTGAGTGTTTTGTACACATTCCAAATGAAAATCGAAAGAAATTGGATGACAAGAGCAAGAAGGGCATTTTCTTGGGATATAGTGAAGAGTCTAAAGCATACAGAATCTATGATGTAGAGGCCAAGAAGGTGATCATAAGCCGAGATGTGGTGTTTAATGAAAGACCACACTCGATGGAGGATAGCGGTCCTGCCATTTCGTCATCAACCGATGAAGTAATCCACCAAGTGCCTGAACAACGACCGTTGAACAATGAAGAAGTCTCTAATGATGAGGAGACTGAAGACCAACCTGTTGTACCCAAAAGGAAGCCACAACCGAAGTGGTTCCAACAGCTCTTTGATGGAAGAAATCCAGGAGTTACTGATGATAGTCCACATCCTGATGGACTCAAACGATCAAAGAGGATAGAGGAGCAGAACAGATCAGGACAACAACTAGTAAACATGGCTTTGATGACCCAAATCATCAAGACGGTAAAAGAACCGGTAACTGTGGAGGAAGCCATGTCAGATCCAAATTGGAGAGCAGCTATGCAAGCCGAGTATGATA
Organism: Ehretia macrophylla; assembly: GCA_037974665.1. Lineage (NCBI taxonomy): Eukaryota > Viridiplantae > Streptophyta > Magnoliopsida > Boraginales > Ehretiaceae > Ehretia > Ehretia macrophylla. The sequence continues at coordinate 9,148,238 of CM075773.1, forward strand.
GTATCATGAAAAATGATACTTGGGAGATCGTTGAAAAGCCACCGAACAGAAAAATTATCGGCACCAAATGGATCTGGAAAGTGAAGTACAAGGCAGATGGAAGTCTTGAAAAATACAAGGCACGCCTTGTAGGACAAGGATTTTTGCAAGTCTAAGGTTTCGATGTATATGAAACCTTTGCTCCAACAGCAAAAATGTCAACAATCAGGCTAGTTGTTGCATCTGCCTCGCATTATGAATGGATTGAACATCAAATGGATGTCAAGTCAACTTTTCTTAATGGGCAACTCGAAGAAGAAGTCTACGTTGCACAACCCCCTGGCTTCCAAATACCAGGTGAAGAAGAAAAAGTCTGAAAATTGAAAAAGGCTTTATATGGGTTAAAGCAAGCACCACGAGCTTGGTACAAACGTATAGACTCTTTCTTCTTACAACATGGTTTATGTAGAAGCAAATCAGAGGCCAACTTGTATGTTCTAAGTGAACAAGGAAAGAAGGTAATTGTAGTTCTATATGTGGATGATCTTGTAATCACTGGTGACCATGAAGATAATATTCAGAAGACGCAAGAATGGTTGAGCCAAGAATTTGAAATGACAAATCTTGGTCTTCTTCATTATTGCTTGGGAATCGAGGTATGGCAAAAACCTCATACTATCTTCATCTCGCAGCAACGATATGTTCGTGAGCTTCTGACTACATTTGGCATGTCCGAATGCAAACCAGTTGTCACCCCGATGGAAGTGAATACAAAGTTATCAATTGACGATCCTTCAAAACAAGTTGATAACAAGCTTTACAGAAGGTTGGTGGGAAGTTTAATCTTCCTTTGTAACACAAGACCTGATATTAGTTATGCTGTGGGAGTTCTCAGTCGGTTTTCAAATAAACCGAAACAAAGTCACTGGCAAGCAGGGATGCGGATCCTCAAATATCTCAAAGGCACGTTGGAGTATGGGATATCATACAAGTCTGGAGATACTTTATCTGGGTACTGTGACTCAGACTGGGCTGGTGATATTGACTCAAGAAAATCTGTTACAGGTTACGTATTCACATTCGGTGGTGGAGTCATCTCATGGGCTAGTAAGAAGCAACCCACCGTTGCACTTTCATCAACGGAGGCAGAATACAAGGCTTCTTGTGTAGCATCCTGTGAAGCTGTTTGGCTACAACGCATCATGACTGATATTGGCATTCCAATAGAGGAAGCAACAATGTTGAAATGTGACAGTCAGAGTGGTATAGCCATGTCAAAGAATCCAGTATTTCATGCTAGAACAAAACACATAGAGATTCAGTATCACTATGTGAGGGAACTGATCGAGGAAGGTAAAATCTACATGGAGTACTGCCCTACAGAAGATAATTGTGCAGATATCTTCACTAAAGCGTTAGGGAGCATCCAATTGAGCAAGTATCTTCAAACATTGGGTGTTGGCCCAATAGCTTAGTCAACATGAGGTGAACATTGAGGGGGGGTGTTGATATATGTCAATATCCACCTCTTCATAATAAGTATCGTTAATTATATGGTAGCATAAATTAATGATTCCGACTTAAACGTCGATGAGGTCAAAAGAGATCGCGATGGCTACAAGAAAGAAGTTCGGGAATTTGGAATTACCTAAGATGACGTCGGGATGATGCAATGCTAAAGTTAGCCAATTTGACCAAAGGAAACTTCCTAGAAGTTGACTTGGATGCTAGCCACCCATGTGGTCAATTGTAGCCACCCATGTGATAAATATGGGTGGCTAATACTTTGAACATGGTTGGTAAAGCCAACCAAGATTGAAATGTTTGATAGGAAAGTCTCCTATGGCGGGCTAGCTGAATTCTATAAATAGGAATGCATTAGTTCATCATTTTCATCCACAACACAACTCCAAACACAATCCTAAGTTAGTCTTTCTTTCTTGTATTCTTCTTGTAAGTCCAGAAGCCATTGAAGCTCTAATCTTGCGAGTGCACGGTGGGACAATTATCTTGTAAGTGTTATATTGAATTGTTATAACGAGTAGTATTGTCTTTCTACTTGATTGTTGTTAAGACGTTTCTGGGAAATTGGTTATATTCTTACAACCAGCACTAATGCAACGGATCCCATCAGAACTCCGAAGTTAAGCGTGCTTGGGCGAGAGTGGTGCTAGGATGGGTGACCCCCTAGGAAGTCCTCATGTTGCACCCCCTTTTCAATTTCTTTTGCCCTAGTTAGGGTTGCCAAGATACTTTATCCACCAAATCTCAATTACCGAATCCCACGGAACATTGGGCAAGACAACTTCGCTTCACGTAGAGGTCGGGCCAGCAAACCGAGGGCGTAGGGTTTGTGACGAGGTATCCATCGCTCCGGTGCCCATAACTTTTGATCCGTAAGGAGTTACGCGGCGCACAGCATACCGTTGCAAAGCTTTATGAGAGCTCTACGACGGGGGTAGCCAGCATGCTGGCTGTGCCCCTTTTTGGAGCCCAAAATCGAACGTTTTCATCAGTTTCAGGCCACTTTCGTTCTTTTGCTCTATTTTTCCGTCCCGGATTGTACGTCGTGAGCTGTTAAAAGGCCGACAACCTGACTCGTGGGACATCATAGGGCCCTACAACGTGTTGATATCACGTCTTGCGAGGATGCTGCGTTGTTGAAGCGGATGTGCTGTCGTTAAGCCCATTGGGCCTTCTGAATGAGCCATCTCTCTAGGCTGGAACTGTGAACCGTTAACACATATAGGAATTGTGCCCTCAACATGACGGGTGTGATCATACTAGCACTAATGCATCGGATCCCAGCAGACCTCCGAAGTTAAACGTGCTTGGGCGAGAGTAGTACTAGGATGGGTGACCCCCTGGGAAGTCCTCGTGTTGCACCCACTTTTCAATTTTTTTTTGCCCTGGTTTGGGTTGCCATGATACTTTATCCACCAAATCTCTATTACAGAATCCCACGGAACATTGGGCAAGAAAACTTCGCTTGACGTAGAGGCCGGGCCCTCAAACCGAGGGCGTAGGGTTTGTGACCAGGTCTCCGTCGCTCCGGTGCCCATTACTTTTGATCCGTAAGGAGTTACGCGGCGCACAGCATACCGTTGTCAAGCACTCTGAGAACTCTACGACGTGGGCAGCCAGCTTGCTCGTTGTGCCCCTTTTTGTAGCCCAAAATCGAATGTGTTCATCAGTTTCAGGACACTTTTCTTCTTTTCCTCTGTTTTTCCATCCCGGATCGTACGTCGTGAGCTGTTAAAAGGACGACAACTTGACTGGCGATACATCAGCAGGCCTTACAACGTGTCAATATCACGTCTTGTGATGATGCTGCGTTGTTGAAGCGGATAGGTTGTCGTTAAGCCCATTGGGCCTTTTGAATGGGCCATCTCTCTAGGCTGGCATTGTGAACCGTTAACACATATAGGAATTGTGCCCTCAACATGGCGGGTGCAATCACACCACCACTAATGCACCGGATCCCATCAGAACTCCTAAGTTAAGCGTGCTTGGGCTAGAGTAGTACTAGGATGGGTGACCCCCTGGGAAGTCCTCGTGTTGCACCCCCATTTCAATTTTTTTTGCCTGGTTAGGGTTGCCAAGATACTTTATCCACCAAATCTCTATTACCGAATCCCACAGAACATTGGGCAAGACAACTTCGCTTCACGTAGAGGCCGGGCCCGCAAACCGAGGGCGTAGGGTTTGTGACCAGGTCTCCGTCGCTCCAGTGCCCATAACATTTGATCCGTAAGGAGTTACGTGGCACACAACATACCGTTGCAAAGCTCCTTGAGAGCTCTACGATGGGGGCAGCCAGCTTGCTCAATGTGCCCATTTTTGGAGCCCAAAATCGAACCTTTTAATCAGTTTCAAGAGACTTTTCTTTTTTTTCCCTATTTTTTTGTCCCATATCGTACGTCGTGAGCTGTTAAAAGGACGACAACCTAACTCGTGGTGCACTAGAGGGCCCTACAACGTGCCGATATCACGTCTTGCGAGGATGCTGCGTTGTTGAAGCGGATGGGTTATCGTTAAGCCCATTGGGCCTTTTGAATGGGCCATCTCACTAGGCTGGCACTGTGAACCGTTAAAACATATAGGAATTGTGCCCTCATCATGACGGGTGCGATCATACCAGCACTAATGCAACGCATCCCATCAGAACTCCGAAGCTAAGCGTTCTTGGGCGAGAGTAGTACTAGGATGGGTGACCCCCTGGAAGTCCTCGTGTTGCACCCCCTTTTCAATTTTTTTTGCCCTGGTTAGGATTGCCAGGATACGTTTTCCTCCAAATTTCTATTTCTGAATCCTAAGGAACATTGGGCAACATAACTTCGCTTCACGTAGAGGCTGGGCCCGTAAACCGAGGGCGTAGGGTTTGTGACCAGGTCTCCGTCGCTCCGGTGCCCTTAACTTTTGATCCGTAAGGAGTTACGCAGCGCACAGCATACCGTTGCAAAGCTCTCTGAGAGCTCTACAACGGGGGCAGCTAGCTTGCTCTTTGTGCCCATTTTTGAAGCCCAAAATCGAATGTTTTCATCATTTTCAGGACACTTTTCCTCGTTTGCCCTGTTTTTTCGTCTCAGATCGTACGTCGTGAGCTGTTAAAAGGACGAAAACCTGACTCGCGGTACATCAGAGGGCCCTACAACGTGTCACTATCACGTCTTGCGAGGATGCTGCGTTATTAAAGTGGATGGGTTGTCGTTAAGCCCATTGGGTCTTTTGAATGGGCCATCTCTCTAGGCTGGCATTGTGAACCGTTAACACATATAGGAATTGTGCCCTCAATATGACGGGTGCGATCACACCAGCACTAATGCACCGGATCCCATCAGAACTCTGAAGTTAAGCGTGCTAGGGCGACAGTAGTACTAGGATGGGTGACCCCCTGGGAAGTTCTCATGTTGCACACCCATTTCAATTTTTTTTGCCTTGGTTAGGGTTGCCAAGATACTTTATCAACCAAATCTCTATTACCGAATCCCACGGAACATTGGACAAGACAACTTCACTTCACGTAGAGGCCGAGCCCGCAAACCGAGGGTGTAGGGTTTGTGACCAGGTCTCCGTCACTCCGGTGCCCATAACTTTTGATCCGTAAGGAGTTACGCGGCGCACAACATACTGTTGCAAAGCTCTCTGAGAGGTCTACGACGGGGGAAACCAGCTTGCTCAATGTGCCCATTTTTGGAGCCCAAAATTGAACATTTTCATCAGTTTCAAGAGACTTTTCTTTTTTTTCCTTGTTTTTCCGTCCCGTATCGTACGTCGTGAGCTGTTAAAAGGACAACAACCTGACTCGTGGTGTACCAGCGGGCCCTACAACTTGTCTATATCACGTCTTGCGAGGATGCTGCGTTGTTGAAGCGGATGGGTTGTCGTTAAGCCCATTGGGCCTTTTGAATGGGCCATCTCTCTAGGCTGGCACTGTGAACCGCTAACACATATAGGAATTGTGCCCTCATCATGACGGGTGCGATCTTACCAGCACTAATGCAACGTATCCCATCAGAACTCCGAAGTTAAGCATTCTTGGGCGAGAGTAGGACTAGGATGGTTGACCCCCTGGGAAGTCCTCGTGTTGCACCCCATTTTCAATTTTTTTTGCCCCGGTTAGGATTGCAAAGATACTTTATCCTCCAAATCTCTATTATCGACTCCCACGGAACATTGGGCAAGACAACTTCGCTTCACGTAAAGGCCGGGCCCGCAAACTGAGGGCGTAGGGTTTGTGACCAGGTCTCCGTCGCTCCGGTGCCCATAACATTTGATCCGTAAGGAGTTACGCGGCGCACAGCATACCGTTGCAAAGCTCTCCGAGAGTTCTACGATTGGTGCAGCCAGCTTGCTCGCTGTGCCCTTTTTGGTGCCCAAAATCGAATGTTTTCATCAGTTTCAGGATACTTTTCTTCTTTTGCCCTATTTTTCCGTCCCGTATCGTACGTCGTGAGCTGTTAAAAGGATGACAACCTGACTCGCGGTACATCAGAAGGCCCTACAATAGGTCAAAATCACGTCTTGCGCGGATGCTACGTTGTTGAAGCGGATGGCTTCTCGTTAACCCCATTGGGCCTTTTGAATGGGCCATCTCTCTAGGCTGGCACTGTGAACCGTTAACACATATAGGAATTATGCCCTCATCAGGATGGGTGCAATCATACCATCACTAATGCAACGGATCCCATCAGAACTCCGAAGTTAAGCGTTCTTGGGCGAGAATAGTACAAGGATGGGTGTCCCCCTGGGAAGTCCTCATGTTGCACCCCATTTTCAATTTTTTTTTGCCCTGGTTAGGATTGCCAAGATATTTTATCCTCCAAATCTCTATTACCGAATCCCACGGAACATTGGGCAAGACAACTTCGCTTCACGTAGAAGCCGGGCCCACAAACTGAGGGCATAGGGTTTGTGACCGGGTCTCCGTCGCTCCAGTGTGCATAACTTTTGATCCGTCAGGAGTTACGTGACGCACAGTATACCGTTGCAAAGCACTCTGAGAGCTCTACGACGGGGGCTACCAACTTGCTCGCTGTGCCCATTTTTTAAGCCCAAATTTAATGTTTTCATCAATTTCAAGACACTATTCTTCGTCTGCCCTATTTTTTCGTCCCGGATCGTACGTCGTGAGCTGTTAAAAGGACGACAACCTGACTCGCGGTACATCAGAGGGCCCTACAACGTGTCGATATCACATCTTGCAACGATACTGCATTATTGAAGCGGATAGGTTGTCGTTAAGCCCATTGGGCCTTTTGAATGGGCCATCTCTCTAGGCTGGCACTGTGAATCGTTAAAACATATAAGAATTGTGCCCTCAACTTGACGGGTGCGATCATACCAGCACTAATGCAAAGGATCCCATCTTAACTCCAAAGTTAAGCGTGCTTGGTCAAGAGTAGTACTAGGATGGGTGACCCCCTGTGAAGTCCTCGTGTTGCACCCCCTTTTCAATTTTTTTTGCCTAGGTTAAGGTTGCCAAGATACTTTATCCACCAAATCTTTGTTACCGAATCCCACGGAACATTGGGCAAGACAAATTTGCTTCACGTAGAGGCCGGGCCCGCAAACCGAGGGCGTAGGGTTTGTGACCAGGTCTCCGTCGCTCCGGTGCCCATAACATTTGATCCGTAAGGAGTTACGCGGCCCACAGCATACCGTAGCAAAGCTCTCTGAGAGCTGTACGACGGGGGCAGCCAGCTTGCTCGCTGTACCCTTTTTGGAGCCCAAAATTGAATGTGTTCATCAGTTTCAGGACACTTTTCTTCTTTTGCCCTGTTTTTCCGTCCCGGATCGTACGTCGTGAGCTGTTAAAAGGACGAAAACCTGACTCACGGTACATCAGCGGTCCCTACAACATGTCGATATCACGTCTTGCGAGGATGCTGCGTTGTTGAAGCTGATGGGTTGTCATTAAACCCATTGGGCCTTTTGAATGGGCCATCTCTCTAGGCTGGCATTGTGAACCGTTAACACATATAGGAATTGTGCCCTCAACATGACGGGTGCAATCATACCACCACTAATGCACCAGATCCCATCAGAACTCTGAAGTTAAGCGTGCTTGGGCTAGAGTAGTACTAGGATGGGTGACCCCTTGGGAAGTCCTCGTGTTGCACCCCCATTTCAATTTTTTTGGCCCTGGTTAGGGTTGCCAAGATACTTTATCCACCAAATATCTATTACCGAATCCCACGGAACATTGGGCAAGACAACTTCGCTTGACGTAGAGGCCGGGCCCGCAAATCGAGGGCGTAGGGTTTGTGACCAGGTCTCCGTCGCTCCGGTGCCCATAACATTTGATTCGTAAGGAGTTACACGGCGCACAGTATACCGTTGCAAGGCTCTCTGAGAGCTCTACGACGGGGGCAACCAGCTTGCCCACTGTGCCCTTTTTGGAGCCCAAAATCGTACGTTTTCATCAGTTTCAGGAGACTTTTCTTCTTTTGCCCTATTTTTTCATCCCGTATCGTACGTCGTGAGTGGTCAAAATGACGAAAACCTGACTCGTGGTACATCAGAGGGCCCTACAACGTGCCGATATCACGTCTTGCAAGGATGCTGCGTTGTTGAAGCGGATGGGTTGTCGTTAAGCCCATTGGGCCTTTTGAATGGGCCATTTCTCTAGGCTGGCACTGTGAACCGTTAACACATATAGGAATTGTGCCCTCATCATGACGGGTGCGATCATACTAGCACTAATGCAACGGATCCCATCAGAACTCCGAAGTTAAGCGTGCTTGGGCGAGAGTAGTACTAGGATAGGTGACCCCGTGGCTAGTCCTCGTGTTGCACCCCCTTTTCAATTTTTTTTGCCATGGTTAGGATTGCCAAGATACTTTATCCTCCAAATCTCTATTACTGAATCCCACGGAACATTGGGCAAGACAACTTCGCTTCACGTAGAGGCCGGGCCCGCAAACCGAGGGCGTAGGGTTTGTGACCAGGTCTCCGTCGCTCCGGTGCCCATAACATTTGATCCGTAAGGAGTTACACGGCGCACAGCATACCGTTGCAAAGCTCTCTGAGAGCTGTACGACGAGGGCAGCCAGCCTGCTCGCTGTGCCCCTTTTTGGAGCCCAAAATTGAACGTTTTCATTAGTTTCAGGACACTTTTCTTCTTTTGCCCTGTTTTTCCGTCCCGTATCGTACGTCGTGAGCTGTTAAAAGGACGACAACCTGACTCGCGGTACATCAGAGGGCCCTACAACGTGTCAATATCACGTCTTGCGAGGAGGCTGCGTTGTTGAAGCAGATGGTTTGTCGTTAAGCCCATTGGGCCTTTTGAATGGGCCATCTCTCTAGGCTGGCACTGTGAACCGTTAACACATATAGGAATTGTGCCCTCATCATGACGGGTGCGATCATACTAGCACTAATGCAACGGATTCCATCAGAACTCCGAAGTTAAGCGTGCTTGGGCGAGAGTAGTACTAGGATGGGTGACCCCCTGGGAAGTCCTCGTGTTGCACCCCCTTTTCAATTTTTTGTGCCCGGGATAGGATTGCCAAGATACTTTATCCTCTAAATCTCTATTACCGAATCCCACGGAACATTGGGCAAGACAACTTCCCTTCACGTAGATGCCGGGCCCGCAAACCAAGGGCTTAGGGTTTGTGACCAGGTCTCCGTCGCTCTGGTGCCCATAACTTTTGATCTGTAAGGAGTTAGGCGGCGCACAGCATACCGTTGCAGAGCTCTCTGAGAGCTCTACGACGGGGGCAGCATCTAGCTCACTGTGCCCATTTTTGGAGACAAAATCAAACGTTTTCATCAGTTTAAGGCCACTTTTCTTCTTTTGCCTTGTTTTTCCGTCCCGGATCGTACGTCATGAGCTGTCAAAAGGACGACAACTTGACACACGGTACATCAGAGGACCCTACAACGTGTCAATATCATGTCTTGCGAGGATGCTACGTTGTTGAAGTGGATGGGTTGTCGTTAAGCCAATTGGGCCTTTTGAATGGGCCATCTCTCTAGGTTGGCATTGTGAACCGTTAACACATATAGGAATTGTGCACTCAACATGACGGGTGCGATCATACCAGCACTAATGCACCGGATCCCATCAGAACTCCTAAGTTAAGCGTGCTTGGGCAAGAGTAGAACTAGGATGGGTGACCCACTGAGAAGTCCTCGTGTTGCACCTCCTTTTCAATTTTTTCTGCACTGGTTAGGATTCCAAAGAACCTTTACCGATCAACTCTCTATTACCGAATCCCACGGAACATTAGGCAAGACAACTTCGCTTCACGTAGAGGCCGGGCCCGTAAACTGAGGGCGTTGGGTTTGTGATCAGGTCTTCGTCGATCCGGTGCCCATAACTATTGATCCGTAACGAGTTACGCAGCACACAGCATACTGTTGCAAAGCTCTTTGACAGCTCTACGACGGGGGCAGCCAGCTTGTTCGCTGTGCCTATTTTTGGAGCTCAAAATCGAACATTTTCATCTGTTTCAGGATACTTTTCTTCTTTTGCCCTATTTTTCCGTCCCGGATCGTACATCGTGAGCTGTTAAAAGGACGACAACCTTACTCGTGGTACATCAGAGGGCCCTACAACGTGTCGATATCACGTCTTGCGAGGATGCTGCGTTGTTGAAGCGGATGGGTTGTTGTTAAGCCCATTGGGCGTTTTGAATGGGCTATCTCTCTAGGTTGGCACTGTGAACCGTTAACAGATATAGGAATTGTGCCCTCAGCATGACGGGTGCGATCATACCAGCACTAATGCACAAGATCCCATCAGAACTCGGAAGTTAAACGTGCTTGGGCGAGAGTAGTACTAGGATGGGTAACCCCCTGGGAAGACCTCGTGTTGCACCCCCTTTTCAATTTTTTTTGCCCTGGTTAGGGTTGCCAAGATACTTTATCCACCAAATCACTATTACCGAATCCCAAGGAACAATGGCCAAAAAAACTTCGGTTCACGTAAAGGCCGGCCCGCAAACCGAGGGCGTAGGGTTTGTGACCAGGTCTCCGTCGCTCCGGTGCCCATAACTTTTGATCCGTAAGAAGTTACGTGGCGCACATCATACTGTTGCAAAGCTCTCTGAGAGATCTACGACGGGGGCAGCCAGCTTACTTGCAGTGCCCATTTTTGGAGCCCAAAATCGAACGTTTTCATCAGTTTCAAGGCACTTTTCCTCTTTTGCCGTGTTTTTTCGTCTCGGATAGTACGTTGTGAACTGTTAAAAGGACGACAACCTGACTCGCGGTACATCAGAGGGCCCTACAACGTGTCGATATCACGTCCTACGAGGATGCTGCGTTGTTGAAGCAGATGGGTTGTCGTTAAGCCCATTGGGTCTTTTGAATGGGCCATCTCTCTAGGCTGACACTGTGAACCGTTAACACATATAGGAATTGTGCCCTCAACATGACGAGTGCGATCATACCAGCACTAGTGCCCCGAATCCCATCAGAACTCCGAAGTTAAGCGTGCTTGGGCGAGAGTAGTACTAGGATGGGTGACCCCCTGGGAAGTCCTCGTGTTGTACCCCCTTTTCAATTTTTTTTGCCCTGGTTAGGGTTGCCAAGATACTTTATCTACCAAATCTCTATCACCGAATCCCACGGAATATTGGGCAAGAAAACTTCGCTTCACGTAGAGGCCGGGCCCTCAAACCGAGGGCGTAGGGTTTGTGACCAGCTCTCTGTCGCTCCGGCGCCCATAACTTTTGATCCGTAAGGAGTTATGCGGCGCACAGCATACCGTTGCAAAGCTCTCTGAGAGCTCTACAACGGGGGCAGCCAGCTTGCTCACTGTGCCCATTTTGGGAGCCCAAAATCGAATGTTTTCATCAGTTTCAGGACACTTTTCTTCTTTTGCCCTGTTTTTCAGTCCCGAATCGTACGTCATGAGTTGTTAAAAGGACGACATCCTAACTCAAGGTACATCAAAGGGCCCTACAACGTGTCGATATCACGTCTTGCGAGGATGCTGCGTTGTTGAAGCGGATGGGTTGTCGTTAAGCCCATTGGACCTTTTGAATAGGACGTCTCTCTAGGCTAGCACTGTGAACCGTTAGCACATATAGGAATTGTGCCCTCAACATGACGGGTGCGATCATACCAGCACTAATGTACCAGATACCATAAGAACTCCAAAGTTAAGCGTGGTTGGGCGAGAGTAGTACTAGGATGGGTGACCCCTAGGGAAGTCCTCGGGTTGTACCCCATTTTCAATATTTTTTTCCCTGGCTAGGGTTGCCAAGATACTGTATCCACCAAATCCCTATTACCGAATCCCACAGAACATTGGGCAAGACAACTTCGCTTCACGTAGAGGCCAAGTCCGCAAATCGAGGGCATAGGGTTTGTGACCAGGTCTCCGTCGCTCCAGTGCCCATAACTTTTGTTCCGTAATGTGTTACGCGGCGCACAGCATACCGTTCCAAATCTCTCTAAGAGCTCTACGACGGGGGCTGCCAGCTTGCTCGCTGTGCCCCTTTTTGGAGCCACAAAATTGAACGTTTTCATCAGTTTCAGGAAACTTTTCTTCTTTTGCCCTGTTTTTCCGTCCCGGATCGTACATCGTGAGCTGTTAAAAGGACGACAACCTGACTTGCAGTACATCAGAGTGCCCTACAACGTGTCGATATCACGTGTTGCGAGGATGGTGCGTTGTTGAAGCGGATGGGTTGTCGCTAAGCCCATTGGGCCTTTTGAATGGGCCATCTCTCTAGGCTGGCACTATGAACCGTTAACACATATAGGAATTGTACCCTCAACATGAGAGGTGTCACGCCCCAACCCGGCCTATGAAGGTTAGACAAGGGTGTGATCTAAACGTTCATATCATTTCACGTACTTAACCGTTCATGAAGATTAACGCTTAACGTTTACGCCTAAACTCCAAAAATTTTCAGTAAACCGGCAGCATAACGGCTGTAATTGGGCTCTTTGGTTTGACCTAATTCTCTAAATGCCTCAATTATTCCAATCATTAATCCAATTCCATTAAGGACTCCTATTTGTCACCAACCGATTTGCCTACTAGTTTATCTTGAAAGTCTCGTTTGGTTAATAAGCCTAACATGATAACTATGTCCCGTTTATTTGTCAATTTCCTATCATGCAAGTACCTATTATCCTTTAGTTTGCAAATGAGCACCTAAGTGAAATTAGATAGAATTAACTTAGTTGATTGTTCATCTAGTGGTTTGAATGCCTACGATAACTACTAATGAAGAAAACGAAAGCAAACAACCGAATAAAAGTTCGTCCGATTATAGATAGTACAATCTCATAATTAGACCCAAATTACAACAGGGTCATTTACATCAATAAAATGAGTAGTTTGCAATCAAACACAACATCCATATAGCAACCACTTTCAGGCAAAGCACAAAAGCACGTAGGGACAGGCAATCACTCCAAGGAATCATTGTTAGGCACATCGTCCTCGAGTACCTGTTCTTGATCTTCTTCACCTGAGATGATAAAATAGGGTGAGTCCTTATGAACTCAGCGAGGGGGAACGAGAAATAGGTTTTGAAACTCATTTTCCGGTTCAACTTATGAAAATCTTTTTGCAAGCATGAATGTAAAAATAATATAAGTACAGGAACAGAAATACCAGTCTTTCCTCCCCGAGGTTCTCTAGGAACCAAGCGAGAGTACTTATACAAACAGTAAAAGGATACGGTGAGCTTTTGCTCTTAGATCAGTTCCAGAATCAATTGTTGCGGCCGACTTCAAATCATCCCCCAAACACGCCAGGTGGGTGTACTCCGGATGTACACCGAAATCCTACGACCCAACTCTTCGAGGAAGTCTATCCCCCAAGCAAGAGAGGGAATAGGACCATGGTAGTCACGGGTGCACCGGCAAGCCCGATACCGCCAGATGTGCGTGATCGCTACCATGCCAACAGGAAAGGTTGCAACCTTGTATGCAATACACATTTATGACAGGTAAACAAGCAAGGCACTTTAAGACAGGAAAATTTCACTTGAAGGCATATAGAGTTATATGAAAATTAAACGGGCAGCCATGTAACACATGTAAAACAGGCCATATAACTCATTAAGAAGTCCACGTGATCAAGTGATAAGATTATTCAACATGCAATGACATCAATCATGGGTTCGGGTGCAAGAAAAGCTTATTTGCCAACATGCAATGGTCAAAATCACATTTGAAGTTATAAGACATTAACGGGCAGCCCACTAACATATAATTCCCAAACAATATCCAATTGATCAATACTTAGCAAAACTACCTAGTCATTAGGGTTTCCATTTCATGTATATTCGTGCAATTTGGGCCTCAACCCAACTCAAGGTCAATCTCAAACCATGCATCATTTAATTCAACATCCTCAAACATTCAAAACAGTCCACACAACATCCCGTAGCTACAATCCCAAGCATCTAATTCAACAAGAGGAGTCACAACAATATTTCCAAGCACAACATTAAGTGAAACCCTTACTGCAACTGGCTGTTTTCTTACAATCAATCGGATAAGCAAACAATATCCAAATTCAGTGAATAAGATTTCAAATTAAAGCTTAAGAAGTTAACTAAAATCAGAAACAAACCTTGCATCAATTGGAGTTCGGGATCATTAGATATAGCCGAAACAGTGGAATAGCACAAAACTGTCCAGATTTGCACACTTTTCAGAAATTGATGTTTTTGAGGTCCTTAGGGTCAGTTTTAGCCTTGGTCCATTTCTGACAAAATTTTCCAGAACTGAAAAATATAGCAGCATACCAAATTTAATACATTTTGGACATCATTTACTAAGTAAAATATGGTTCGTTCCACAAGGTCAGTGCATCTGCCAAAACCTGCTTCATTTTTCCAGATTTCCAGATTTGGTCACATTTTAAAGATTTGCCATTTTGATGACTTTAGAGTCAAAATTACCTTCGGCCTATTTCTGGAAAAAATGTTAAAAACTGTCCAAACTAGTCACCTACCAATTTTCATGTATTCTTAACATCATTTGCCTATCTAAACGTACCTCGAACAGACTGGTCAGAGAGCTGTCAACAATTTCGACTTCACCTAGCATCATTTTCAAGCCAAGATCTTGCCATGCTTGGTTGTTTAAGCTTATGAACGACCACATAGCTCAAGTACAGAAGCAAATACACACATTTATTAGCATGCATGTGGATTTTTGAAGAGTTTTCAAAAGGTTTTAGCCCTCACCTTTGCAATCAACCCAAAAAATGCTCAAAAACCTTGTTGAAGCTCAAATCTCTTCTTCTTCTTGCTTAGCCGAGATTCCAACTAGCTTTTCTCTATTTTTCCTAGCTTAGTGATCAATCTCTTAGCACATGCATGAGGTTAGAACAAGAAGAAAATAAATGGAAGCTTAAAAACTCACCAAGGCCGAAAATGGTGACTCAAAATGCTTGCATGTGTGTTTCTTGCATCCTAGCTTGCTTGGGTGAGTTTCTATGCTTGTGGTTTGTCTTGATGCACCATAGGATGATGAAGATGAGCGAAGAGGTGGAGAGAACTCAGCCAAAACCGAAATGGAGAGAGAGAGTGAGAGGGAGAGAGAGAAAATGTGAGGAAAGTGAGAGAAATGAGAGAAAAATGAGGCTTTTGCAAAAGTTGATGCATATGTTGGCCTTGGGCATGCAAAAATTCAGATTTGTGTCATCTTTTGAATTGTTTTAACATGTGTGTAAGAGAATGTTGGGTATTTAGGGATTTTAGGTAGAATAGAATATAGGATATGTTTAGAGGTTTGTGAGATTTTGTCATGTAGTGAGTTTAAAATATAATATTTAGGTGCTAGTGGATTTTGTAGATATTTGAATTAGGATTATAATAATAGTTAGTGGTGTTTGTAGGATTATTTTATAGTCTAGTGCTTTGTGTAGGATTCTTTATTGATTAGCGTCCGGGCACGCTTTCCTAAGTCTAGGGCACGCACAACGAGACACACAGAAATCAACACAGGGCACGAATCACGAGGTAGACACGAACTACGAGGTAAGACACGGACTTCAAGACTAATGCACGCAATCCTAGGTGAATGCACGTAAACCAATGTAAGGCACGTAATCCAATGCAATGCACGCAAATCGAGGTACGACTCTTAAACCTAGGTTAAGGTACGCAGTTCAAGGTTAAGGCACGCGAAACGAGGTAACGCATGTACATCGAGGTCAGGGCACGTATTTCTAGGTACCGCACGTGAGTCGGGGATTAGGGCACACTATTCTAGGTCAAGGCACGTATGACGAGGTATGCACGAAAACTAAGACAGGACACGTAATCCAAGGTCGGTCATATAATTAGGGATCTATGGCACGCAAATCAAGGTAACACACGTTATTCGGGGTCGGGCCTCACATCTTCCCCTCCTTAAAAGAATTTCGTCCCGAAATTCATTCTTGCCTATTGAGGTCATTTAGATGGATTCTGACCCTTGTTATACTTCCTACTCCGGTTCGTCCCGTGTTTGGTGATCTCTTACCATAACCAATTCACTTCCTATGTTTCTCCAATCATTTAGTTCGGTGTGACCTCTACATTTATAGTTCTTTTCTTTGAACGACTCTATTCTCCATTTGATCTTAAGGTCAAGTTCATTAACTAAGGTTAGAGTCTTCAAACATAGTCATCAAAGTTGCATCGTTATTCTAACAATAGAACTGTAACTCCAAAATCATGACTCATGTTGTGTCAATCTCGCATTCATACCTCAAAAGGAATATCACAATAATTCCGTGGTCCTAGGGTGACATATGCTAATTTCAAGACGATAGATCTATATCAGATTTACATATTCTATCAACTAGCTTCAAAATTGTTAACACCTAGGACATACACGTGTTATGGGTCGTTTCCACAATACGACTCTATTTTCAGGAAAAACTCTCCAAACAAACTGATCCATCTCAAATCGTCATCTATCGATGGTATTATAGCCCTTCTTATCTCGCAGGTACATTAGATTAGCAAATCTTCTAATGACTAGTCTCCCGATCATAGGCTCCTATTCACTAACATCCTTTCCCAGCTTCCTTAACCTTCACGCCCGTAATCAAAGAGAACGACTGTTGAGGTTCATGAAACTCAAACTCTAAGGTTTATTAAGTACCATCAACAAATTGCCATTGAAATTGCATGAGTAACTAATCATGTAGCACTAGTTCAACTTTTACAAGTAAAATTCATCAGCTTGTGATCCACAATTTATTTCCTTATTCGAATCTCTATCTTCAAGTCACGAGACTTCAGAATTTTCTTTTAATCTTATCCAAAACTCCTAAGGCGATTAGTTTCAACCTCAAATAAATTCCACTCACCTCAATCCAAGGTTACGTCATACTTAAGAAGACAATGGTCCTACTCATTTAGCGACCTAGTCATTCCTTTGAATACTTAATGCCCGCCAATATATCTTCGACATTAATGTTACTAAGCTGGGTTCATCGCCATGTAGGTGATATCAATGCTCTACTACGTTACCGGCCGTACAACAACAATCCTTGGGCTATAAATGGGTACCGAAATGATCTAGCTCATAAAATACTTACGCGAGATAACTTCAGGGTTGTATCAACATAAGAATTATGATCACGAGGCATCCTTCAACATAACCTAATAGAACTTCAAAAGTAATCAACCACTTATTTAACTAACACTACAAGATTCACCCTCTATTCAACAACCACGATTCGAAGTTTACCAACCGCTAGTTTTTAGAAGTGAAATGGTGCACTTAAATACGGTTGTCTAACAACAGCCTCTTGGGTCATCGTAACTCTAATTCATATCTATCTTAACTATATGAAATCTTACTCTTCTCATTTATATGTTCAACTAGCTAAGAGCATCAAGACTCATTGACCTTAGGCCCTAGGGTTCACCATGAATCATCATGCATACTCACTATTAGCTATTTAGGATTACTAATCATACCCTAACGACTGCACTTTGTAACCGAATGCTTTAATCTCATTTCCATGGTTTATATATTAGGTCCATCGGTAATACTTAGGAATATATGCTTCCTAATATCCTTTAGGGTATCCAAATAACGAGTGCATAGAATGACTTACTTCGCATAATCATAACTAAATCCGAGGGGCAACAATTTAATACCATGATTCTTAATATCACCAATATCCAACTTAGGACCTTTAGCAATGTTAGTCATCTAATGTATAATTCAATTCCTTACACTTCTATCCGACCTAACATTTTAGGTGCAGCTTTCCAAACACGAGTTCTAGCTATGTGAATTCCTTGATTACAGCATCCTTATATCTTGTTATATTAAAGAATCATCAACCTTGTTAAATTCGGTCTCCAGAGTTGCCTACATGTCTTGAGGTCATCCATTGTTAAGTTACTTAAACACATTATTCACGCCTTAATAATCTAACCCCTATCGTCCATTTCCACGAGTTCATCTCTTAATTTCTAGGTCACAATCTTACCATTGAGTAAACTTGAAACTCGTTAATATACACATTATTAGGTTCAACGATGCTTAATTCCAATCAAGTAAGGATTCAATCATATAAATAGTCTATTATACCATTTGAAGATATAAGAATTTGATTCAAAAGCAGCTCCTAAGTCAAACTTCCATTATAGGCATACGAATATATAGATAGATTACTCCACATGTCCAATTGTATATTCTTATATCTAAGGGAAGTTGTATGTCCTTAACATTTATTCTTGAACCACAATTAGAAGAACGGTTTAACAGAATCAAGAACTTTATGGCTACAAAATTGATAACTTAATTACAGGTATAGGTATTCCAAAGATAAGGAGATAACTTTACCTCAACAATTATACCTGTGCTATGCATTTTATATATGCATATCCAATAATATATACGATCCATTGAGTACCTGTAAAGATGCCAGAAATCTCTAACCGAGCCTTTTCGTTCGTCCTACACAAATTCACTTTCCTAAAAGTCCTAATCCTAACTATCTATGTGTATAAACAGTCATTCACGGTTATATAACATGCACATGTATGAAGGAAGGAGTATAAAAGCATGCATGCATTATTGAGGGCACTAACGTGTCGGTGTACATGACACATAATACATATAGTCCACAAAGGTACATAGTATTCAATTCTCAAAGCAATTAAAGCACATTAGCACACATTAACACATATAAACAAGACATCATAATTACCTTAGGCTTTTACCCATGGTCCGAGAGTTGAACCCAGCTAATGCCTAGTTACTAAACTAAGCTCTGATACCATTCTACTATAAGGTGTCACGCCCCAACCCGGCCTATGAATGTTAGACTAGGGTGTGATCTAAACGTTCATATCATTTCACGTACTTAACCGTTCATGAAGATTTAACGCTTAACGTTTTGGCCTAAACTCCAAAATTTTTCGGTAAACCGGCAGCATAACGGCCGTAATTGGGCTTTTTGGTTTGACCTAATTCTCTAAATGCCTCAATTATTCCAATCATTAATCCAATTCCATTAAGGACTCCTATTTGTCACCAACCGATTTGCCTACTAGTTTATCTTGAAAGTCTCGTTTGGTTAATAAGCCTAACATGATAACTGTGTCCCGTTTATTTGTCAATTTCCTATCATGCAAGTACCTATTATCCTTTAGTTTGCAAATGAGCACATAAGTGAAATTAGATAGAATTAACTTAGTTGATTGTTCATCTAGTGGTTTGAATGCCTACGATAACTACTAATCAAGAAAACGAAAGCAAACAACCAAATAAAAGTTCGTCCTGTTATAGATAGTACAATCCCATAATTAGACCCAAATTTCAACGGGGTCATTTACATCAATAAAATGAGTAGTTTGCAATCAAACACAACATCCATATAGCAACCACTTTCAGGCAAAGCACAAAAGCACGTAGGGACAGGCAATCACTCCAAGGAGTCATTGTTAGGCACATCGTCCTCGAGTACCTGTTCTTGATCTTCTTTACCTGAGATGATAAAAGAGGGTGAGTCCTTATGAACTCAGCGAGGGGGAACGAGAAATAGGTTTTGAAACTCATTTTCCGGTTCAACTTATGAAAATCCTTTTGCAAGCATGAATGTAACAATAATATAAGTACAGGAACAGAAATACCAGTCTTTCCTCCCCAAGGTTCTCTAGGAACCAAGCGAGAGTACTTATACACACAGTAAAAGGATACGGTGAGCTTTTGCTGTCAGATCAGTTCTAGAATCAGTTGTTGCAGCTGACTTCAAATCATCCCCCAAACACGCCAGGTGGGTGTACTCCAGATTTACCCCGAAATCCTACGACCCAACTCTTCGAGGAAGTCTAGCCCCCAAGCGAGAGAGGGAATGGGACCATGGTAGTCACGGGTGCACCAGAAAGCCCGATGCCGCCCGGTGTGCGTGATCGCTACCATGCCAACAGGAAAGGTTGCAACCTTGTATGCAATGCACATTTATGACAGGTAAACAAGCAAGGCACGATAAGACAGGAAAATTTCACTTGAAGGCATATAGAGTTATATGAAAATTAAACGGGCAGCCATGTAACACATGTAAAACAGGCCATATAACTCATTAAGAAGTCCACGTGATCAAGTGATAAGATTATTCAACATGCAATGACATCAATCATGGGTTCGGGTGCAAGAAAAGCTTATTTGCCAACATGCAATGGTCAAAATCACATTTGAAGTTATAAGACATTAACGGGCAGCCCACTAAGCATATAATTCCCACACAATATCCAATTGATCAATACTTAGCAAAACTACCTAGTCATTAGGGTTTCCATTTCATGTATATTCGTGCAATTTGGGCCTCAACCCAACTCAAGGTCAATCTCAAACCATGCATCATTTAATTCAACATCCTCAAACATTCAAAACAGTCCACACAACATCCTGTAGGTACAATCCCAAGCATCTAATTCAACAAGAGGAGTCACAACAATATTTCCAAGCACAACATTAAGTGAAACCCTTACTGCAACAGGCTGTCTTCTCACAATCAATCGGATAAGAAAACAATCTCCAAATTCAGTGAATAAGATGTCAAATTAAAGCTTAGGAAGTTAACTAAAATCAGAAACAAACCTTGCATCAATTGTAGTTCGGGATCATTAGATATAGCCGAAACAGTGGAATAGCACAAAACTGTCCAGATTTGCACACTTTTCAGAAAATGACGTTTTTGAGGTCTTAGGGTCAGTTTTAGCCTTGGTCCATTTATGACAAAATTGTCCAGAACTGAAAAATATAGCAGCACACCAAATTTAATACATTTTGGACATCATTTACTAAGTAAAATATGGTTCGTTCCACAAGGTCAGTGCATCTGCCAAAACCTGCTTCATTTTTCCAGATTTCCAGATTTGGTCACATTTTAAAGATTTGCCATTTTGAGGACCTTAGAGTCAAAATTAGCTTCGGCCTATTTCTGGGAAACATGTTAAAAACTGTCCAAACTAGTCACCTTCCAATTTTCATGTATTTTTAACATCATTTGCCTAGCTAAACGTACCTCGAACAGACTATTCAGAGAGCTGTCAACAATTTCGACTTCACCTAGCCTCATTTTCAAGCCAAGATCTTGCCATGCATGGTTGTTTAAGCTTATGAACGACCACATAGCTCAAGTACAGAAGCAAGTACACACATTTATTAGCATGCATGTGGATTTTTGAAGAGTTTTCAAAAGGTTTTAGCCCTCACCTTTGCAATCAACCCAAAAAATACTCAAAAACCTTGTTGAAGCTCAAATCTCTTCTTCTTCTTGCTTAGCCGAGATTCCAACTAGCTTTTCTCTATTTTTCCTAGCTTAGTGATCAATCTCTTAGCACATGCATGAGGTTAGAACAAGAAGAAAAGAAATGGAAGCTTAAAAACTCACCAAGGCCGAAAATGGTGACTCAAAATGCTTGCATGTGTGTTTCTTGCATCCTAGCTTGCTTGGGTGAGTTTCTTTGCTTGTGGTTTGTCTTGATGCACCATAGGATGATGAAGATGAGCTAAGAGTTGGAGATAACTCAGCCAAAACCGAAATGGAGAGAGAGAGTGAGAGGGAGAGAGAGAAAATGTGAGGAAAGTGAGAGAAATGAGAGAAAAATGAGGCTTTTGCAAAAGTTGATGCATATGTTGGCCTTGGGCATGCAAAAATTCAGATTTGTGTCATCTTTTGAATTGTTTTAACATGTGTGTAAGAGAATGTTGGGTATTTAGGGATTTTAGGTAGAATAGAATATAGGATATGTTTAGAGGTTTGTGAGATTTTGTCATGTAGTGAGTTTAAAATATAATATTTAGGTGTTAGTGGATTTTGTAGATATTTGAATTAGGATTATAATAATAGTTAGTGGTGTTTGTAGGATTATTTTATAGTCTAGTGCTTTGTGTAGGATTCTTTATTGATTAGCGTCCGGGCACGCTTTCCTAAGTCTAGGGCACGCACAACGAGACACATACAGAAATCAATACAAGGCACGAATCACGAGGTAGACATGAACTACGAGGTAAGACACGGAATTCAAGACTAATGCATGCAATCCTAGGTGAATGCACGTAAACCAATGCAAGGCACGTAATCCAATGCAAGGCACGCAAATCGAGGTACGACTCTTAAACCTAGGTTAAGGTACGCAGTTCAATGTTAGGGCACGCGAAACGAGGTAACGCATGTACATCGAGGTCAGGGCACGTATTTCTAGGTACCGCACGTGAGTCGGGGATTAGGGACACTATTCTAGGTCAAGGCACGTATGACGAGGTACGCACGAAAACCAAGACAGGACACGTAATCCAAGGTCGGTCATATAATTAGGGGTCTATGGCACGCAAATCAAGGTAACACACGTTATTCGGGGTCGGGCCTCACATCCTCCCTTCCTTAAAAGAATTTCGTCCCGAAATTCATTCTTGCCTATTGAGGTCATTTAGACGGATTCTGACCCTTGTTATTCTTCCTACTCCGGTTCGTCCCGTGTTTGGTGATCTCTTACCATAACCAATTCACTTCCTATGTTTCTCCAATCATTTAGTTCAGTGTGACCTCTACATTTATAGTTCTTTTCTTTGAACGACACTATTCTCCATTTGATCTTAAGGTCAAGTTCATTAACTAAGGTTAGAGTCTTCAAACATAGTCATCAAAGTTGCATCGGTATTCTAACAATAGAACTGTAACTCCAAAATCATGACTCATGTTGTGTCAATCTCGCATTCATACCTCAAAAGGAATATCACAATAATTCCATGGTCCTAGGGTGACATACGCTAATTTCAAGACGATAGATCTATATCAGATTTACATATTCTATCAACTAGCTTCAAAATTGTTAACACCTAGGACATACACGTGTTATGGGTCGTTTCCACAATACGACTCTATTTTCAGGAAAAACTCTCCAAACAAACTGATCCATCTCAAATCGTCATCTATCGAGGGTATTATAGCCCTTCTTATCTCGCAGGTACATTAGATTAGCAAATCTTCTAATGACTAGTCTCCCGATCATAGGCTCCTATTCACTAACATCCTTTCCCAGCTTCGTTAACCTTCACTCCCGTAATCAAGGAGAAAGACTGTTGAGGTTCATGAAACTCAAACTCTAACGTTTATTAAGTACCATCAACAAATTGCCATTGAAATTGCATGAGTAACTAATCATGTAGCACTAGTTCAACTCTTACAAGTAAAATTCATCAGCTTGTGATCCACAATTTATTTCCTTATTCGAATCTCTATCTTCAAGTCACGAGACTTCAGAATTTTCTTTTAATCTTATCCAAAACTCCTAAGGCGATTAGTTTCAACCTCAAATAAATTCCACTCACCTCAATCCAAGGTTACGTCATACTTAAGAAGACAATGGTCCTACTCATTTAGCGACCTAGTCATTCCTTTGAATACTTAATGCCCGCCAATATATCTTCGACATTAATGTTACTAAGCTGGGTTCATCGCCATGTAGGTGATATCAATGCTCTACTACGTTACCGGCCGTACAACAACAATCCTAGGGCTATAAATGGGTACCGAAATGATCTAGCTCATAAAATACTTACGCGAGATAACTTCAGGGTTGTATCAACATAAGAATTATGATCACGAGACATCCTTCAACATAACCTAATAGAACTTCAAAAGTAATCAACCACTTATTTAACTATCACTACAAGATTCACCCTCTATTCAACGACCACGATTCGAAGATTACCAACCGCTAGTTTTTAGAAGTGAAACGGTGCACTTAAATACGGTTGTCTAACAACAGCCTCTTGGGTCATCGTAACTCTAATTCATATCTATCTTAACTATATGAAATCTTACTCTTCTCATTTACATGTTCAACTAGCTAAGAGCATCAAGACTCATTGACCTTAGGCCCTAGGGTTCACCATGAATCATCATGCATACTCACTATTAGCTATTTAGGATTACTAATCATACCCTAACGACTCCACTTTGTAACCGAATGCTTTAACATCATTTCCATGGTTTATATATTAGGTCCATCGGTAATACTTAGGGATATATGCTTCCTAATATCCTTTTGGGTATCCAAATAACGAGTGCATAGAATGACTTACTTCGCATAATCATAACTAAATCCGAGGGGCAACAATTTAATACCATGATTCTTAATATCACCAATATCCAACTTAGGACCTTTAGCAATGTTAGTCATCTAATGTATAATTCAATTCCTTACACTTCTATCCGACCTAACATTTTAGGTGCAGCTTTCCAAACACGAGTTCTAGCTATGTGAATTCCTTGATTACAGCATCCTTATATCTTGTTATATTAAAGAATCATCAACCTTGTTAAATTCGGTCTCCAGAGTTGCCTACATGTCTTGAGGTCATCCATTGTTAAGTTACTTAAACACAATATTCACGCCTTAATAATCTAACCCCTATCGTCCATTTCCACGAGTTCATATCTTAATTTCTAGGTCACAATCTTACCATTGCGTAAACTTGAAACTCGTTAATAAACACCATATTAGGTTCAACGATGCTTAATTCCAATCAAGTAAGGATTCAATCATATAAATAGTCTATTATACCATTTGAAGATATAAGAATTTGATTCAAAAGCAGCTCCTAAGTCAAACTTCTATTATAGGCATACGAATATATAGATAGAATACTCCACATGTCCAATAGTATATTCTTATATCTAAGGGAAGTTGTATGTCCTTAACATTTATTCTTGAACCACAATTAGAAGAACGGTTTAACAGAATCAAGAACTTTATGGCTACAAAATTGATAACTTAATTACAGGTATAGGTATTCCAAAGATAAGGAGATAACTTTACCTCAACAATTATACCTGTGCTACGCATTTTATATATGCATATCCAATAATATATACGATCCATTGAGTACCTGTAAAGATGCCAGAAATCTCTAACCGAGCCTTTTCGTTCGTCCTGCACAAATTCACTTCCCTAAAAGTCCTAATCCTAACTATCTATGTGTATAAACAGTCATTCACGGTTATATAACATGCACATGTATGAAGGAAGGAGTATAAAAGCATGCATGCATTATTGAGGGCACTAACGTGTCGGTGTACATGACACATAATACATATAGTCCACAAAGGCACATAGTATTCAATTCTCAAAGCAATTAAAGCACATTAGCACACATTAACACATATAAACAAGACATCATAATTACCTTAGGCTTTTACCCATGGTCCGAGAGTTGAACCCAGCTAACGCCTAGTTACTAAACTAAGCTCTAATACCATTCTACTATAAGGTGTCACGCCCCAACCCGGCCTATGAATGTTAGACTAGGGTGTGATCTAAACGTTCATATCAATTCACGTACTTAACCGTTCATGAAGATTTAACGCTTAACGTTTTGGCCTAAACTCCAAAATTTTTCGGTAAACCGGCAGCATAACGGCTGTAATTGGGCTCTTTGGTTTGACCTAATTCTCTAAATGCCTCAATTATTCCAATCATTAATCCAATTCCATTAAGGACTCCTATTTGTCACCAACCGATTTGCCTACTAGTTTATCTTGAAAGTCTCGTTTGGTTAATAAGCCTAACATGATAACTATGTCCCGTTTATTTGTCAATTTCCTATCATGCAAGTATCTATTATCCTTTAGTTTGCAAATGAGCACCTAAGTGAAATTAGATAGAATTAACTTAGTTGATTGTTCATCTAATGGTTTGAATGCCTACGATAACTACTAATGAAGAAAACGAAAGCAAACAACCAAATAAAAGTTCGTCCGGTTATAGATAGTACAATCCCATAATTAGACCCAAATTGCAACGGGGTCATTTACATCAATAAAATGAGTAGTTTGCAATCAAACACAACATCCATATAGCAACCACTTTCAGGCAAAGCACAAAAGCACGTAGGGACAGGCAATCACTCCAAGGAGTCATCGTTAGGCACATCGTCCTCGAGTACCTGTTCTTGATCTTCTTCACCTGAGATGATAAAAGAGGGTGAGTCCTTATGAACTCAGCGAGGGGGAACGAGAAATAGGTTTTGAAACTCATTTTCCGGTTCAACTTATGAAAATCCTTTTGCAAGCATGAATGTAACAATAATATAAGTACAGGAACAGAAATACCAATCTTTCCTCCCCGAGGTTCTCTAGGAACCAAGCGAGAGTACTTATACACACAGTAAAAGGATACGGTGAGCTTTTGCTCTCAGATCACTTCCAGAA
Organism: Ehretia macrophylla; assembly: GCA_037974665.1. Lineage (NCBI taxonomy): Eukaryota > Viridiplantae > Streptophyta > Magnoliopsida > Boraginales > Ehretiaceae > Ehretia > Ehretia macrophylla. The sequence goes on from CM075773.1 coordinate 9,174,375, forward strand.
TAAGTTGTTGTGGCCGACTCCAAATCATCCCCCAAACACGCCAGGTGGGTATACTCCGGATGTACACCGAAATCCTACGACCCAACTCTCCGAGGAAGTCTAGCCCCCAAGCGAGAGAGGGAATGGGACCATGGTAGTCACGGGTGCACCGGAAAGCCCCATGCCGCCCGGTGTGCGTGATCGCTACCATGCCAACAGGAAAGGTTGCAACCTTGTATGCAATGCACATTTATGACAGGTAAACAAGCAAGGCACGATAAGACAGGAAAATTTCACTTGAAGGCATATAGAGTTATATGAAAATTAAACGGGCAGCCATGTAACACATGTAAAACAGGCCATATAACTCATTAAGAAGTCCACGTGATCAAGTGATAAGATTATTCAACATGCAATGACATCAATCATGGGTTCGGGTGCAAGAAAAGCTTATTTGCCAACATGCAATGGTCAAAATCACATTTGAAGTTATAAGACATTAACGGGCAGCCCACTAAGCATATAATTCCCACGCAATATCCAATTGATCAATACTTAGCAAAACTACCTAGTCATTAGGGTTTCCATTTCATGTATATTCGTGCAATTTGGGCCTCAACCCAACTCAAGGTCAATCTCAAACCATGCATCATTTAATTCAACATCCTCAAACATTCAAAACAGTCCACACAACATCCTGTAGGTACAATCCCAAGCATCTAATTCAACAAGAGGAGTCACAACAATATTTCCAAGCACAACATTAAGTGAAACCCTTACTGCAACAGGCTGTATTCTCACAATCAATCGGATAAAAAAACAATCTCCAAATTCAGTGAATAAGATGTCAAATTAAATCTTAAGAAGTTAACTAAAATCAGAAACAAACCTTGCATCAATTGGAGTTCGGGATCATTAGATATAGCGGAAACAGTGGAATAGCACAAAACTGTCCAAATTTGCACACTTTTCAGAAAATGACGTTTTTGCGGTCTTAGGGTCAGTTTTAGCCTTGGTCCATTTCTGACAAAATTGTCCAGAACTGAAAAATCTAGCATCACACCAAATTTAATACATTTTGGACATCAGTTACTAAGTAAAATATGGTTCATTCCACAAGGTCAGTGCATCTGCCAAAACCTGCTTCATTTTTCCAGATTTCCAGATTTGGTCACATTTTAAAGATTTGCCATTTTGATGACTTTAGGGTCAAAATTAGCTTCGGCCTATTTCTGGGAAAAATGTTAAAAACTGTCCAAACTAGTCACCTACCTATTTTCATGTATTTTAACATCATTTTCCTAGCTAAACGTACCTCGAACAGACTGGTCAGAGAGCTGTCAACAATTTCGACTTCACCTAGCATCATTTTCAAGCCAAGATCTTGCCATGCATGGTTGTTTAAGCTTATGAACGACCACATAGCTCAAGTACAGAAGCAAATACACACATTTATTAGCATGCATGTGGATTTTTGAAGAGTTTTCAAAAGGTTTTAGCCCTCACCTTTGCAATCAACCCAAAAAATGCTCAAAAACCTTGTTGAAGCTCAAATCTCTTCTTCCTCTTGCTTACCCGAGATTCCAACTAGCTTTTCTCTATTTTTCCTAGCTTAGTGATCAATCTCTTCGCACATGCATGAGGTTAGAACAAGAAAAAAAGAAATGGAAGCTTAAAAACTCACCAAGGCCGAAAATGGTGACTCAAAATGCTTGCATTTGTGTTTCTTGCATCCTAGCTTGCTTGGGTGAGTTTCTTTGCTTGTGGTTTGTCTTGATGCACCATAGGATGATGAATATGAGCTAAGAGGTGGAGAGAACACAGCCAAAACCGAAATGGAGAGAGAGAGTGAGAGGGAGAGAGAGAAAATATGAGGAAAGTGAGAGAAATGAGAGAAAAATGAGGCTTTTGCAAAAGTTGATGCATATGTTGGCCTTGGGCATGCAAAAATTCAGATTTGTGTCATCTTTTGAATTGTTTTAACATGTGTGTAAGAGAATGTTGGGTATTTAGGGATTTTAGGTAGAATAGAATATAGGATATATTTAGAGGTTTGTGAGATTTTGTCATGTAGTGAGTTTAAAATATAATATTTAGGTGTTAGTGGATTTTGTAGAGATTTGAATTAGGATTATAATAATAGTTTGTGGTGTTTGTAGGATTATTTTATAGTCTAGTGCTTTGTGTAGGATTCTTTATTGATTAGCGTGCGGGCACGCTTTCTTAAGTCTAGGGCATGCACAACGAGACACACACAGAAATCAATACAGGGCACGAATCACGAGGTAGACACGAACTACGAGGTAAGACACGGACTTCAAGACTAATGCACGCAATCCTAGGTGAATGCACGTAAACCAATGCAAGGCACGTAATCCAATGCAATGCATGCAAATTGAGGTACGACTCTTAAACCTAGGTTAAGGTACGCAGTTCAAGGTTAGGGCACACGAAACGAGGTAATGCATGTACATCGAGGTCAGGGCACGTATTTCTAGGTACCGAACGTGAGTCAGGGATTAGGGCACACTATTCTAGGTCAAGGCACGTATGACGAGGTATGCACGAAAACCAAGACATGACACGTAATCCAAGGTCGGTCATATAATTAGGGGTCTATGGCACGCAAATCAAGGTAACACACGTTATTCGGGGTCGGGCCTCACATTCTCCCCTCCTTAAAAGAATTTCGTCCCGAAATTCATTCTTGCCTATTGAGGTCATTTAGACGGATTCTGACCCTTGTTATTCTTCCTACTCCGGTTCGTCCCGTGTTTGGTGATCTCTTACCATAACCAATTCACTTCCTATGTTTCTCCAATCATTTAGTTCGGTGTGACCTCTACATTTATAGTTCTTTTCTTTGAACGACACTATTCTCCATTTGATCTTAAGGTCAAGTTCATTAACTAAGGTTAGAGTCTTCAAACATAGTCATCAAAGTTGCAGCGGTATTCTAACACATATAGGAATTGTGCCCTCAACATGACGGGTGCGATCATACCAGCACTAGTGCACCGGATCGCATATGAACTCCGAAGTTAAGCGTGCTTGGGCGAGAATAGTACTAGGATGGGTGACCCACTGGGAAGTCCTCGTGTTGCACCCCCTTTTCAATTTTTTTTGCTCTGGCTAAGGTTTCCAAGATACTTTATCCACCAAATCTCTATTACCGAATCCCAAGGAACATTGGGCAAGACAACTTCGCTTCATGTAGAGGCCGGGCCTGCAAACCGAGGGCGTAGGGTTTGTGACCAGGTCTCCGTCGCTCCAGTACCCATAAGTTTTGATCCGTAAGGAGTTACGCGGCGCACAGCATACCGTTGCAAAGCTCTCTGAGAGCTCTACGACGGGGGCAGCTAGCTTGCTCGCTGTGCCCTTTCCGGAGCCCAAAATCGAAAGTTTTTATCAGTTTCTGGCCACTTTTGTTCCTTTGCTCTATTTTTTCGTCCCAGATTGTACGTCATGAGCTATTAAAAGGACAACAACCTGACTCGCGGGACATCAAAGGGCCCTACAATGTGTCGATATCACGTCTTGCGAGGATGCTGCGTGGTTGAAGTGGATGGGTTGTCGTTAAGCCCATTGGGCCATTTGAATGGGCCATCTCTCTAGGCTGGCACTGTGAATCATTAACACATTTAGGAATTGTGCCCTCAACATGACGGGTGCGATCATACCAGCACTAATGCACCGGATCCCATTAGAACTCCGAAGTTAAGGGTGCTTAGGCGAGAGTAGTACTAGGATGGGTGACCCCCTGGGAAGTCCTCGTGTTGTACCCCTTTTTCAATTTTTTTTTGCCCTGGTTTGGGTTGCCAAGATACTTTATCCACCAAATCTCTATTACCGAATACCACGGAACATTGGGCAAGACAACTTCGTTTCACGTAGAGGTCAGGCCAGCAAACTGAGGGCGTGGGGTTTTTGACCAGGTCTCCGTCGCTCCGGTGCCCATAACTTTTGATCCGTAAGGAGTTACGCGGCGCACAGCATACCGTTGCAAAGCTCTCTGAGAGCTCTACGACGGGGGCAGCCAGCTTGCTCGTTGTGCCCATTTTTCAAGCCCAAAATCGAATGTTTTCATCAGTTTCAGGACACTTTTCTTCTTTTGCCCTATTTTTTAGTCCCGAATCGTACGTCGTGAGCTGTTAAAAGGATGACAACCAGACTCGCGGTACATCAGAGGGCCCTACAACGTGTCGATATCACGTCTTGTGAGGATGCTGCATTGTTGAAGTGGATGGGTTGTCGTTAAGCCCATTGGGCCTTTTGAATAGGCCATCTCTCTAGGCTGGCACTGTGAACCGTTAACACATATAGGAATTGTGCTGTCAACATGACGGGTACGATCATACCAGTACTAATGCACCGGATCCCATCAGAACTTCGAATTTAAGCGTGCTTGGGCGAGAGTAGTACTAGGATTGGTAACCCCTTGGGAAGTCCTCGTGTTGCACCGGCTTTTCAATTTTTTTTGCCCTGGTTAGGGTTGCCAAGATACTTTATCCACCAAATCTCTATTACCGAATCCCACGGAACATTGGGTAAGACAACTTCGCTTCACATAGTGGCCAGGCCCGCAAACCGAGGGCATAGGGTTTGTGACCAGGTCTCCGTCGCTCCGGTGCCTATAACTTTTCATCCGTAAGGAATTACGCGGCGCACAGCATACCGTTGCAAAGCTCTCTGAGAGCTCTACCACGGGGGCAGCAAGCTTCCTCACTGTGCCCATTTTTGGAGACCAAAATCGAACATTTTCATTAGTTTCAAGCCACTTTTCTTCTTTTGCTCAGTTTTTCCGTCCTGTATCATACGTCGTGAGCTGTTAAAAGGACGACAACCTGACTCGCAGGACATCAGAGGGCCCTACAACGTGTCGATATCACGTCTTGCGAGGATGCTGCGTTGTTGAAGTGGATGGGTTTTCATTAAGCCCATTGGGCCTTTTGAATGGGTCATCTCTCTAGGCTGGCATTGTGAACTTTTAACACATATAGGAATTGTGCCCTCAACATGGCGGGTGCGATCATACCAGCACTAATGCACCGGATCCCATCCGAACTCCGAAGTTAAACGTGCTTGGGCGAGAGTAGTACTAGGATGGGTGACCCCTTGGGAAGTCCTCGTGTTGCACCCCCTTTTCAATTTTTTTTGCCCTGGTTAGGGTTGCCAAGATACTGTATCCACCATATCTCTATTACCGAATCCCACGGAACATTGGGCAAGACAACTTCGCTTCACGTAGAGGTCGAGCCCGCAAACCGAGGGCGTAGGGTTTGTGACCAGGTCTCCGTCGCTCCGGTGCCCATAACTTTTTTTCCGTAAGGAGTTACGCGGTGCACAACATACCGTTGCAAAGCTCTCTGAGAGCTCTACGACGGGGGAAGCTAGCTTGCTCGCTATGCCCGTTTTTGGTGCCCAAAATTGAACGTTTTCATCAGTTTCAGGCCACTTTTGTTCTTTTGCTCTATTTTTTCATCCCGGATCGTACGTCGTGAGCTGTTAAAAGGACGACAACCTGACTCACAGGACATCAGAGGGCCCTATAACGTGTCGATATCACGTCTTGCGAGGATGTTGCATTGTTGAAGCGGATGGGTTGTCGTTAAGCCCATTGGGCCTTTTGAATGGGCCATCTCTCTAGGCTGGCACTGTGAATTGTTAACACATATAGGAATTGTGCCCTCAACATGACTGGTGCGATCATATTAGCACTAATGCACCGGATCCCATCAGAACATCGTAGTTAAGTGTGCTTGGGCGAGAGTAGTACTAGGATGGGTGACCCCCTGGGAAGTCCTCGTGTTGCACCCCCTTTTCAATTTTTTTTGCCCTGGTTAGGGTTGCCAAGATACTTTATCCACCAAATCTCTATTACCGACTCCCACGGAACATTGGCCAAGACAACTTCGCTTCACGTAGAGGCTCGGCCCGCAAACCGAGGGCATAGGGTTTGTGACCCGGTCTCCGTCGCTCCGGTGCCCATAACTTTTGATCCGTAAGGAGTTACGCGGCGCACAACATACTGTTGTAAAGCTCTCTGAGAGCTCTATGACGGGGGCAGGAAGCTTGCTCGCTGTGCCCGTTTTTGGATCCCAAAATGGAACATTTTCATCTGTTTCAGGCCACTTTTCTTCTTTTGCCTTGTTTTTCCGTCTCGGATCGTACGTCGTGAGCTGTTAAAAGGACGACAACCTGACTCGCGCGATATCAGATGGCCCTACAACGTGTCGATATCACTTCTTGCGAGGATGCTGCGTTGTTGAATCGGTTGGGTTGTCATTAAGCCCATTGGGCCTTTTGAATGGGCCATCTCTCTAGGCTGGCACTGTGAACCGTTAAAACATATAGGAATTGTGCCCTCAACATGACGGGTACAATCATACCAGCACTAATGCACCGAATCTCATCAGAACTCCGAAGCTAAGCATGCTTGGGCGAGAGTAGTACTAGGATGGGTGACCACCTGGGAAGTCCTCGTGTTGAACCCCCTTTTCAATTTTTTTTTCCCTGGTTAGGGTTGCCAAGATACTTTAAGCACCAAATCCCACGGAACGTTGTGCAAGACAACTTCGTTTCACGTAGAGGTCGGGCACGCAAACCGAGGGCGTAGGGTTCATGACCAGGTCTCCATCGCTCCGGTGCCCATAACTTTTGATCCGTAAGGAGTTACGCGGCGCACAGCATACCGTTGTAAAGCTCTCTTAGAGCTCTACGACAGGGGCAGCCAGCTTGCTCGCTGTGCCCTTTTTGGAGCCCAAAATAGACCGTTTTCATCAGTTTCATGCCACTTTTCTTCTTTTGCTCTGTTTTTTCATCCCGGATTATACGTTGTGAGCTGTTAAAAGGACAACAACCTGACTCGCGGGTTATCAGAGGGCCCTACAACGTGTCGACATCACGTCTTGCCAGGATACTGCGTTATGGAAGCGGATGGGTTGTCGTTAAGCCCATTGTGCCTTTTGAATGGGCCATCTCTCTAGGCTGGCACTGTGAACCGTTAACACATATAGGAATTGTACCCTCAACATGATGGGTGAGATCATACCAGCACTAATGCACCGGATCCCATCAGAATGCCGAAGTTAAGCGTGCTTGGGCGAGTGTAGTGCTAGGATGGGTGACCCCATAGGAAGTCCTCGTGTTGTACACCCGTTTTCAATTTTTTTTTGCCCTGGTTAGGGTTGCCAGGATACTTTATCCATCAAATCTCTATTACCGAATCCCACGGAACATTGGGCAAGACAATTTCGCTGTACGTGGAGGCCGGGCGTGCTTGGGCGAGGGCGTAGGGTTCGTGACCAGGTCTCTATCGCTCCAGTGCCCATAACTTTTGATCCGAAAGGAGTTACACAGCGCACAGCATACCATTGCAAAGCTCTTTGAGAGCTCTACGACGGGGGCAGCGAGCTAGCTGTGCCCCTTTTTGGAGCCCAAAATCGAACGTTTTAATCAGTTTCAGGCCACTTTTATTCTTTTGCTCTATTTTTCCATCACAGATCGTACGTCGTGAGCTGTTAAAAGGATGACAACCTGACTCGCGGGACATCAGAGGGCCCTACAACGTGTCGATATCACGTCTTGCGAGGATGCTGCGTTGTTGAAGCCGATGGGTTGTCGTTAAGCCCATTGGGTCTTTTGAATGGGCCATCTCTCTAGGCTGGCACTGTGAACCGTTAACACATATAGGAATTGTGCCCTCAACATGACGGGTGCGATCATACCAGCACTAATGCACCGGATCCCATCAGAACTCCGAAGTTAATTGTGCTTGGGCGAGAGTCGTACTAGGATGGGTGACCCCCTGGGAAGTCCTCGTGTTGCACCCGCTTTTCAATTTTTTTTGCCCTGGTTAGGGTTGCCAAGATACTTTATCCATCAAATCTCTATTACCGAATCCCACGGAACATTGGGCAAGATAACTTCGCTTCACATAGAGGCCAGGCTCGCAAACCGACGACGTAGTGTTTGTGACCAGGTCTCCGTCGTTCCATTGCCCATAACTTTTGATCCGTAAGGAGTTACGTGGTGTACAGCATACCGTTGCAAAGCTCTCTAAGAGCTCTACGACGGGGGCTGCGAGCGTGCTCACTGTGCCCATTTTTGGAGCCCAAAATTGAACGTTTTCATCAGTTTCAGGCCACTTTTGTTCTTTTGTTCTATTTTTTCGTCCCGGATCGTACGTCGTGAGTTGTTAAAAGGACGACAACCTGACTCACAGGACATCAGATGGCCCTACAATGTGTCGATGTCACGTCTTGCGAGGATGCTGCGTTGTTGAAGCAGATGGGTTGTCAGTAAGCCCATTGGGCCTTTTGAATAGGCCATTTCTCTAGGCTGGAACTGTGAACCGTTAACACATATAAGAATTATGGCCACAACATGACAGGTGCGATCATACCAGCACTAATGCACCGGATCCCATCAGAACTCCGAAGTTAAGTGTGCTTGGGCGAGAGTAGTACTAGGATGGGTGACCCCCTGAGAAGTCCTCGTGTTGCACCCCATTTTCAATTTTTTTTGCCCTGGTTAGGGTTTCCAAGATACTTTATCCACGAAATCTCTATTACTGAATCCCACAGAGCATTGGCCAAGACAACTTCGCTTCACGTAGAGGTCGGGCCCGCAATCCGAGGGCGTAGGGTTTGTGACCAGGTCTCCGTCGCTCCGGTGCCACTAACTTTTGATCCGTAAGAAGTTACGCGGCGCACAACATACCGTTGCAAAGCTCTTTGAGAGCTCTACTACGGGGGCAGCGAGCATGCTCGCTGTGCCCATTTTGGGATCCCAAAATGCAACGTTTTCATCTATTTCAGGCCACTTTTCTTCTTTTTCCCTATTTTTTCGTCCCGGATCGTACATCGTGAGCTGTTAAAAGGACGACAACCTGACTCGCGGGATATCAGATAGCCCTACAGCGTGTCGATATCATGTCTTGCGAGGATGCTGCGTTGTTGAAGCGGATGGGTTGTCGTTAAGCCCATTGGGCCTTTTGAATGGGCCATCTCTTTAGGCTGACACTATGAACCGTTAACACATATAGGAATTGTGCCCTCAACATGACTGGTGCGATCATTCTAGCACTAATGCACCGAATCCCATCAGAACTCCGAAGCTAAGCATGCTTGGGCGAGAGTAGTACTAAGATGGGTGACCCCTTGGGAAGTCCTCGTGTTGCACCCCATTTTCAATTTTTTTTCCCTGGTTAGGGTTGCCAAGATACTTTAAGCACCAAATCTCTATTAACGAATCCCACAGAACATTGGGCAAGACAACTTCGCTTGACGTAGAGGCCGGGCCCTCAAACCGAGGGCGTAGGGTTCTTGACCAGGTCTCCGTCGCTCCGGTGCCCATAACTTTTGATCTGTAAGGAGTTACGCGGCGCACAGCATACCGTTGCAAAGCTCTCTTAGAGCTCTACGACATGGTCAGCCAGCTTGCTAGCTGTGCCCTTTTTGGGGCCCAAAATAGAACATTTTCATTAGTTTCAGGCCACTTTTCTTTTTTTGCTCTATTTTTTCATCACGGATCGTACGTCGTGAGCTGTTAAAAGGACGACAACCTAACTCATGGGACATCAGAGGGCCCTACAATGTGTCGATATCACGTCTTGCGAGGATGCTGCGTTGTTGAAGCGGATGGGTTATCATTAAGCCCATTGGGCCTTTTGAATGGGCCATCTCTCTAGGCTGGAACTGTGAACCTTTAACACATATAAGTATTATGGCCTCAACATGACGGGTGCGATCATACCAGCACTAATGCACCGAATCCCATCAGAACTCCGAAGATAAGCGTGCTTGGGCGAGAGTAGTACTAGGATGGGTGACCCCCTGAGAAGTCCTCGTGTTGCACCCCCTTTTCAATTTTTTTTGCCCTGGTTAGGGTTGCCAAGATACTTTATCCATGAAATCTCTATTACCGAATTCCACGGAACATTGGCCAAGACAACTTCGCTTCACGTAGAGGCCGGGCCTGCAATCCGAGGGCGTAGGGTTTTTGACCAGGTCTCCGTCGCTCAGGTGCCAATAACTTTTGATCCGTAAGGAGTTACGCGGTGCACAGCATACCGTTGCAAAGATCTCTGAGAGCTCTATGACAGGGGCAGTGAGATTGCTCGCTGTGCCCCTTTTTGGAGCCCAAAATCGAACGTTTTTATCAGTTTCAGAACATTTTTCTTCTTTTTCCCTATTTTTCCCTCCCAGATCGTACATCGTGCGCTGTTAAAAGAACGACAACCTGACTCGCTGTACATCAGAGGGCCTTACAACGTGTCGATATCATGTCTTACGAGGATGTTGCGTTGTTGAAGCGGATGGGTTGTCGTTAAGCCTATTGGGCCTTTTGAATGGGCCATCTCTCTAGGCTGGCACTGTGAACCATTAACACATATAGGAATTGTGCCCTCAACATGACGGGAGCGATCATACCAGCACTAATACACCAGATCCCATCAGAACTCCGAAGTTAAGTGTGCTTGGGCGAGAGTAGTACCAGGATATGTGACCCCTTGGGAAGTCCTCGTGTTGCACCCGCTTTTCAATTTTTTTTGCCCCGGTTAGGGTTGCCAATAAACTTTATCCACCAAATCTCTATTACCGAATCCCACGGAACATTAGGCATGACAGCTTCGATTCACGTAGAGGCCGGGCCCGCGAACCAAGGGCGTAGGGTTTGTGACCAGGTCTTCGTCGATCCGGTGCCCATAACTTTTGATCCGTAATGAGTTACGCGGCGTACAGCATAACGTTGCAAAGATCTCTAAGAGCTCTACAACGCGGGCAACTAGCTTGCTCACTGTGCCCTTTTTGGAGCCCAAAATCGAACGATTTCATCAGTTTCAGGCTACTTTTGTTCTTTTGCTCTATTTTTCCGTCCCGGATCGTATGTCGTGAGCTGTTAAAAGGACGACAACTTGACTCGCGGGACAACAGAGGGCCCTACAACGTGTCGATATCACGTCTTGCGAGGATGCTTCATTGTCGAAGCGGATGGGTTGTCGTTAAGCCCATTGGGCCTTTTGAATAGCCATCTCTCTAGGCTGGCACTGTCACCCGTTAACACATATAGGACTTGTGCCCTCAACATGACGGGAGCGATCATACCAGCACTAATGCACCAAATCCCATTAGAACTCTGAAGTTAAGCGTGCTTGGGCGAGAGTAGTACTAGGATGGGTGACCCCTTGGGAAGTCCTAGTGTTGCACCACCTTTTCAATTTTTTTTTCCCTGGTAAGGGTTGCCAAGATACTTTATCCACCAAATCTCTATTACCGAATCCCACGGAACATTGGGCAAGACAACTTCGCTTCACGTAGAGGCCGAGCCCGCAAACCGAGGGCGTAGGGCTTGTGACCAGGTCTCCGTCGCTCCGGTGCCCATAACTTTTGATTCGTAAGGAGTTACGCGGCGCACAACATACCGTTGCAAAGCTCTCTGAGAGCTCTACGACGGGGGCAGCGATCTTGCTTGCTATGCCCATTTTGGGAGCCCAAAATCGAATGTTTTCATCTTTTTCAGACACTTTTGTTCTTTTGCCCTATTTTTCCGTTCCGGATCGTACGTCGTGAGTTGTTAAAAAGACGAAAGCCTGACTCGCGGGACATCCGAGGGGCTTACAACGTGTCGATATCACGTCTTGCGAGGATGCTGTGTTGTTGAAGCGGATGGGTTGTCGTTAAGCCCATTCGGCCTTTTGAATGGGCCATCTCTCTAGGCTGGGACTGTGAACCGTTAACACGTATAGGAATCGTGCCCTCAACATGACGGGTGCGATCATACCTGCACTAATGCACCGGATCCCATCAGAACTCCGAAGTTTAACGTGCTTGGGTGAGAGTCGTACTAGGATGGGTGACCCCCTGAGAAGTCCTCGTGTTGCGCCTCCTTTTCAATTTTTTTTGCCCTGGTTAGGGTTGCCAAGATACTTTATCCACCAAATGTCTATTACCGAATCCCAAGGAACATTGGGCAAGACAACTTTGCTTCACGTAGAGGCCGAGCTCGCAAACCGAGGGCGTAGGGTTTGTGACCAGGTCTCCGTCGCTCCGATGCCCATAACTTTTGATCTGTAAGGAGTTACGCGGCGCACAGCATACCGTTGCAAAGCTCTCTGAGAGCTCTACGACGGGGGCAGCCAGCTTGATCGCTTTGCCCATTTTTGGAGCCCAAAATCGAACGTTTTCATCAGTTTCAGGCCACTTTTGTTCTTTTGCTCTATTTTTTCGTCACGGATCGTACGTTGTGAGCTGTTAAAAGGACGACTACCAGACTCGCGGGACATAAGAGGGACTTACAACGTGTCAATATCACGTCTTGCGAGGATGCTGCGATGTTGAAGCGGATGGGTTGTCGTTAGGACCATTGGGCCGTTTGAATAGGCCATCTCTCTAGGCTGGGACTGTGAACCGTTAACACATATAGGAATTGTGCCCTAAACATGACGGCTGCGATCATACCCGCACTAATGCACCGGATCCCACCAGAACTCCGAAGTTAAGGGTACTTAGGTGGGAGTCGTATTAGGATGGGTGACCCCTGAGAAGTCCTCGTGTTGCACCCCATTTTCAATTTTTTTGGCCCTGGTTTGGGTTGCCAAGATACTTTATCCACCAAATCTCTATTACCGAATCCCACGGAACATTGGGCAGGACAACTTTGCTTCACGTTGAGGCCAGGCCCACAAACCGAGGGCGTAGGGTTTGTGACCAGGTCTCCGTCGCTCCGGTGCCCATAACATTTGATCCGTAAGGAGTTACGCGGCGCACAGCATACCGTTGCAAAGCTCTCTGAGAGCTGTACGACGGGGGCAGCCAGCTTGCTCGCTGTACCCTTTTTGGAGCCGAAAATTGAATATGTTCATCAGTTTCAGGACACTTTTCTTCTTTTGCCCTGTTTTTCCGTCCCGGATCGTACGTCGTGAGCTGTTAAAAGGACGACAACCTGATTCGGGGTACATCAGCGGGCCCTACAACATGTCGATATCACGTCTTGCGAGGATGCTGCATTGTTGAAGCTGATGGGTTGTCATTAAGCCCATTGGGCCTTTTGAATGGGCCATCTCTCTCGGCTGGCACTGTGAACCGTTAACACATATAGGAATTGTGCCCTCAACATGATGGGTGCAATCATACCACCACTAATGCACCAGATCCCATCAGAACCCTGAAGTTAAGCGTGCTTGGGCTGGAGTAGTACTAGGATGGGTGACCCCCTGCGAAGTCCTCGTGTTACACCCCCATTTCAATTTTTTTGGCCCTGGTTAGGGTTGCCAAGATACTTTATCCCCCAAATATCTATTACCGAATCCCACGGAACATTGGGCAAGACAACTTCGCTTCACGTAGAGGCCGGGCCCGCAAATCGAGGGCGTAGGGTTTGTGACCAGGTCTCCGTCGCTCCGGTGCCCATAACATTTGATCCGTAAGGAGTTACACGGCGCATAGTATACCGTTGCAAGGCTCTTTGAGAGCTCTACAATTGGGGCAGCCAGCTTGCCCACTGTGCCCTTTTTCGAGCCCAAAATCGAACGTTTTCATCAGTTTCAGGAGACTTTTCTTCTTTTGCCCTATTTTTTCATCCCGTATCGTACGTCGTGAGTGGTTAAAATGACGACAACCTGACTCGTGGTACATCAGAGGGCCCTACAACGTGTCGATATCACGTCTTGCGAGGATGCTGCGTTGTTGGAGCGGGGGGGGTGTCGTGAAGCCCATTGGGCCTTTTGAATGGGCCATTTCTCTAGGCTGGCACTGTGAACCGTTAACACATATAGGAATTGTGCCCTCAACATGACGGGAGCGATCATACCAGCACTAATGCACCGGATCCCATCAGAACTCTGAAGTTAAGCGAGTTTGAGCGAGAGTAGTACTAGGATGGGTGACCCCTTGGGAAGTCCTAGTGTTGCACCCCCTTTTCAATTTTTTTTGCCCTGGTTAGGGTTTCCAAGATACTTTATCCACCAAATCTCTATTATCGAATCCCACGGTTCATTGGGCAAGACAACTTCACTTCACGTAGAGGCCGGGCCCGCAAACTGAGGGCGTAGGGTTTGTGACCAGGTCTCCGTCGCTCCGATGCCCATAACTTTTGATCCGTAATGAGTTACGCGGCGCACAGCATACCGTTGCAAAGCTCTCTGAGAGCTCTACGACGGGAGCAGCGAGCTTGCTCGCTTTGCCCCTTTTTGGAGCCCAAAATCGAACGTTATCATCAGTTTTAGGCCACTTGTCTTCTTTTGCCCTATTTTTTCGTCCCAGATCATACGTCATGAGCTGTTAAAAGGACGACAACCTGACTCGCGGTACATCATAGGGCCCTACAATGTGTCGATATCACGTCTTGCGAGGATGTTGCGTTGTTGAAGTGGATGGTTTTTCGTTAAGCCCATTGGGCCTTTTGAATGGGCCATCTCTATAGGCTGGCACTGTGAACCGTTAACACATATAGCAATTGTGCCCTCAACATGACGGGTGCGATCATACAAGCACTAATGTACCGGATCCCTTTAGAACTCCGAAGTTAAGCGTGCTTGGGCGAGAGTGGTACTAGGATGGGTGACCACTTGGGAAGTCCTCGTGTTGCACCCTCTTTTCAATTTTTTTTGCCTTGGTTAGGGTTGCCAAAATACTTTATCCACCAAATCTCTATTACCGAATCCCACGGAACATTGGGCAAGACAACTTCGCTTCACGTAGAGGCCGGGCCCGCAAACCGAGGGCGTAGGGTTTGTGACCAGGTCTCTGTCGCTCCAGTGCCCATAACTTTTGATCCGTAAGGAGTTACGTGGCGCACAGCATACCGTTGCAAAGCTCTCTGAGAGCTTTAGGACGGGGGCAGCCAGCTTGCTCGCTATGCCCATTTTTGGAGCCCAAAATCGAACGTTTTCTTTAGTTTCAGGCCACTTTTTTTCTTTTGCTTTGTTTTTCCGTCATGTATCGTACGTCGTTAGCAGTTAAAAGGACGACAACCTGACTCGCCGTACATCTGAGGGCCCTACAACGTGTCGATATCACGTGTTGCGAGGATGCTGCGTTGTTGAAGCGGATGGGTTGTCGTTAAGCCCATTGGGCCTTTTGAATGCGCCATCTCTCTAGACTGGCACTGTGAACCGTTAACACATATAGGAATTGTGCCGTCAACATGACGGGTGCGATCATACCAGCACTAATGCACCGGATCCCATCCGAACTCCGAAGTTAACCGTGCTTGGGAGAGGTAGTACTAGGATCGGTGATGTGACACCCCGATCCCTCTCGAGACCGGGAGTTCTATCAATCGATCTAATCTCAACCCAAACCAAACCCGGGCATAAATTTTTAGGGAAAACGGACGGAGTCTCCCCTTTTTCTAGGCGAAAAGTAGAACCTGCAACAGCATATAAGTGGACCAACATCGAGTCCAACCATACAAACACCTCAAGGCCATCCGAGCCTTGGTTCTCAACAATTAAATCACAAGTAAATATACATACATGCTTAGCAGTTAAACTACACCAACCTATTGCATAAGTTAGACTGTCATATCTTTCTATCTTTTTTCCTTTGTCATTACAAACATACATTGAAATTAAGCTACATCAACTAGATACATAATCTAACTTATCAACCACTTCAATAATCTAATGAAACTTATATTACATTCTTTTTTTAGCAATAAATACAACAACACATAAACATACATCTTTGCATCTTTGACAACTCAAGCCACTAGCACGCAAGACAACTCTTGAAGCACGAGCATTCATGTAATCACGAACTTTCCCGCTAACATGGTATTTCCTGAAATGTGATGGTGAGGATTGAGTATACACAACACGTATACTCAGTGAGGGCGAGACAGTTAACGAGGTGGAGAGAAAGAAGTTCATGCAATGCAAATAGACAGTTAATCAATAAAAAGGCATTGAATATAAACAACAAAACAATAAACCATTAGGAAAGCATTAGCACAACCAATCAAAGCTATACCACACTTTGAAGGCTATGGTTCACTCGAGCGAGTAATGTACCGATCACGATTCCGATGACTTTAACGATGACGTAACAGCCCAAACCACCTTATAACACCAGTTTGGAATACCCCGGAAGTATCCATCAATCTACGACCCAAAACTCCCTGGGAGGCAACCCAAGCGAGAAGAGGGAATAGCTACGGAGCTAGAGCAACCAACACTGGCAACCCGAGGCTACCCAGAGAGGCCCATCACTCACGTGCGAGACACTATGCAATGCAAGACACGATACAAGCGATAAACGAGCGATAGCACAACAATACAAACTAGTGGCAACAAACGAGATATCAAGCAATCACAATCAATACTAGCATTCAATTAACTTTTCAAGCATATCAAGCAATAATAAGCAACAATAACACCAATTAAACAAGTAACAGTAGTTCAAACACGAAAACGACAAATATCACTATTCAATCTCTAACTTCCAAAGGCAATTATGAGCAAACGAGCTACGAGATTAGGAAACCGATTTCACTACATTCACTCAGGCACTACAAGGCACGTTTTTATATCACCAAACTTCACTTTCTCACCCGAGGCCCGAAAGTCCACCTACTGCGTTTGAACTACAACTATGCTAACCGGTCACTCAATCAACGCCACAATAGCGCCAAAAGTGCTTCCATGCCCTCAATTGTAAAACCCCCAACTCAATTCGAGCACGGTCAACTTTTGGTCAAACGGCCCCTTTACGTTTCTTTGTCTAATTTCCAATTTTAACAAAGGCCGGTCCGTTTTTATTGCACATTTTATCTTTCTAGCATTAATGGCACCTATCCAAATCAAGAAATCGCAATTCGGATCAAAAATCCAAAAATCTAGGGTTTTTCTATTCATTTTTACTATTCATATTCTTCCCTAATTCAAATACGTAATTTCAACCGTAAAAATTGCTAAATAACTAACAAGCAATGCTCTACGAACCCTAAGCAAGCTATTTCAAGCAATAACATGCATTATAACGCGATAAATATCAAATCTGAAAAATTGAATCAAAAATCAAATTTATATAAAAATACACAAAAACGTGAAAACCCTCATAGAGATTGAAGACCAAGACCCGCAGGAACCCTAGCCACGACCCTCGTCCGATTCCACGCGAGATTGTGCAAGAAAAATGCAAAACAATTTTTTTTTCTTTTCACCTTAACCTTCGGCCAAAGGGGGGGACAAAATGGGTATTTTGGCTTTTGTTTTTGAGTTTATTTTGCTTGGTTTTTGTTTTATAAGATGATAAGGGCAAAATGGTAAAAAGGCAAGGTCAAATTCAAGTTAAAAAAATGTCAAACAAGCTTATTTAATTAGCATTTAGTCTAATTCAAGTTAAAACAATGCAATTTAATGAAAAACAATTAAAACTAGTTAAATTAAGCGAAAAATATTTTTCACTAAGTCCGAAGAATATTTCTCTAACTCTCATTTTCGAAATACTACGATCGAACAGTCAATAATCGATCGCTAATAAGGTGATGAGCAATAATATAAAACTTTAATTCTTTGAAAAGTAGAATAGTAGAATAGTTTAAAATTCACTCCGGCTTGGAGTTACTTTTCTCATTTATTTGAAAACTGTGTGATTTTAATGCAAAACAACCAAAACCGATTATTAAAATAATCAAAACAATCAAGGTAATCAATATTCATTTAAAATAATTAATTTAACTATTTCTAGAGAATTTTAAAGAATTATGAAGTTAATGTTAAGTTACAAACGAACAAATAAATATAAACATGAAATCAAGTGCAATTAAATATTAACATTTAAGATGACGCTTAATTAATCACAAGAGAATAAATTCAATTACTACAATTATCAGAAATAGGTAATAATCTTTTAATCAATTAATATAAATCCTTTTCGAATTCTTCTAAAAGAAATATCAAAACAGTGAAAATTAGATGATTTAACTAATTAAACATTTAATCAAATGTAGTCAAGTGCTATTAAATGCATGCCGGGTTCGGGTTATCACAGGTGACCCCCTAGGAAATCCTCGTGTTGCACCCACTTTTCAATTATTTTTGCCTTGGTTAGGGTTGCCAAGATACTTTATCCACCAAATCTCTATTACCGAATTCCACAGGACATTGGGCAAGACAACTTCGCTTCACGTAGAGGCCGAGCCCACAAACTGAGGGCGTAGGGTTTATGACCAGGTCTCCGTTGCTCCGGTGCCCATAACTTTTGTTCCGTAAGGAGTTACGCGGCGCACAACATACCGTTGCAAAGCTCTCTGAGAGCTCTACGACGGGGGCAACTAGCTTGCTCGGTGCACCCATTTTTGGAGCCCAAAATCAAACTTTTTCATCAGTTTTAGGCCACTTTTGTTCTTTTGCTCTATTTTTCCGTCCCGGATCGTATGTTGTGAGCTGTTAAAAGGACGACAACCTGACTCGCAGGACATCAGAGGGTCCTACAATGTGTCGATATCACATCTTGCCAGGAAGCTGCGTTGTTGAAGTGGATGGGTTGTCGTTAAGCCCCTTGGGCCTTTTGAATAGGCCATCTCTCTAGGCTTGCACTGTGAACCGTTAAAACATATAGCAATTGTGCCCTCAACATGACGGGTGCGATCATGCCAGCACTAATGCACTGGATCCCATCAGAACTCTGAAGTTAAGCATGCTTGGGCGAGAGTAGTACTAGGATGGGTGACCCCTTGGGAAGTCCTCGTGTTGCACCCCCTTTTCAATTTTTTTTGCCTCGGTTAGGGTTACCAAGATACATTATCCACCAAATCTCTATTACCGAATCCCACGGAACATTGGGCAAGACAACTTCGCTTCACGTAGAGGCCGAGCCAGCAAACCGAGGGCGTAGGGTTTCTGACCAGGTCTCCGTCGCTCCGGTGCCTATAACTTTTGATCCGTAAGGAGTTACGCGGCGTACAGCATACCGTTGCAAAGCACTTTGAGAGCTCTACGATGGGGGCAGTGAGCTTGCTCGCTGTGCCCGTCTTGGGAGCCCAAAATTGAACGTTTTCATCTGTTTTAGGCCACTTTTGTTCTTTTGCTCTATTTTTCCGTCACGGATCGTACGTCGTGAGCTGTTAAAAGGACATCAACCTGACTCGCAGGACATAAGAGGGCCTTACAATGTGTCGATATCATGTCTTGCGAGGATGCTGCCTTGTTGAAGCGGATGGGTTGTCGTTAGGCCCATTGGGCTGTTTGAATAGGCCATCTCTCTAGGCTGGGACTATGAACCGTTAACACATATAGGAATTGGGCCCTAAACATGACGGGTGCGATCATACAAGCACTAATGTACCGGATCCCATTAGAACTCCGAAGTTAAGCTTGCTTGGGCGAGAGTAGTACTAGGATGGGTGACCCCCTGGGAAGTCCTCGTGTTGCACCCCATTTTCAATTTTTTTTGCCCTGGTTAGGGTTGTCAAAATACTTTATCCACCAAATCTCTATTACCGAATGCCACGGAACATTGGGCAAGATAACTTCACTTCACGTAGAGGTCGGGTCCGCAAACCAAGGGCGTAGGGTTTGTGACCAGGTCTACGTCGTTGCGGTGCCAATAACTTTTGATCCGTAAGTAGTTACGTGGCGCACAACATACTGTTGCAAAGCTCTCTGAGAGCTCTAGGAAGGGGCAGCCAGCTTGCTCGCTGTGCCCATTTTTGGAGCCCAAAATCGAACATTTTCATCAGTTTTGGGCCACTTTTCTTCTTTTGCTCTGTTTTTCCGTCCCGTATCGTATGTCGTGAGCAGTTAAGAGGACGACAACCTGACTCGCCGTACATATGAGGGCCCTACAACGTGTCGATATCACGTTTTACGAGGTTGCTACGTTGTTGAAGCGGATGGGTTGTCGTTAAGCCCATTGGGCCTTTTGAATGGGCCATCTCTCTAGGCTGGCATTGTGAACCGTTAACACATATAGGAATTGTGCCCTCAACATGACGGGTACCATCATACCAGCACTAATGCACCGGATCCCAACCGAACTCAGAAGTTAAGCGTGCTTGGGGGAGGTAGTACTAGGATGGGTGACCCCCTGGGAAGTCCTCGTGTTGCACCCGCTTTTCAATTTTTTTTGCCATGGTTAGGGTTGCCATGATACTTTATTCACCAAATCTCTATTACCGAATCCCACAGAACATTGGGCAAGACAACTTTGCTCCACGAAGAGGCCGGGCCTGCAAACCGAGGTCGTAGGGTTTGTGGCCAGGTCTCCGTCGCTACAGTGCCCATAACTTTTGATCCGTAAGGAGTTACGCGGCGCACAACATACGTTGCAAAGCTCTCTAAGAGCTCTATGACGGGGGAAACTAGCTTGCTCGTTGTACCCATTTTTGGAGCCCAAAATCAAAGTTTTTCATCAGTTTCAGGCCACTTTTGTTCTTTTGCTCTATTTTTCCATCCCGGATCGTATGTCGTGAGCTGTTAAAAGGACGATAACCCAACTCGCAGGACATCAGAGGGTCCTACAACGTGTCGATATCACGTCTTGCGAGGATGCTGCGTTGTTGAAGCAAATGGGTTGTCGTTAAGCCCATTGGGCCTTTTGAATGGGCCATCTCTCTAGGCTGGCACTGTGAACCGTTAACACATATAGGAATTGTGCCCTCAACATGACGGGTGCGATCATACCAGCACTAATGCACCGAATCCCATCAGAACTTTGAAGTTAGTCGTACTTGGGAGAGTCTAGTCTTTGGATAGGTGCCCCGCTGGGAAGACCACGTGTTGTACCCCCTTTTCAGTTTTTTTTGCCCTGGTTAGGGTTGCCAAGATACTTTATCCACCAAATCTCTATTACCGAATCCCACGGAACATTTGGCATCACAACTTCGCTTCCCGTAGAGGCCAGGCCCGCAAACCTAGGGCGTAGGGTTTGTGACCAGGTCTCTGTCGTTCCGGTGCCCATAACTTTTCATCCGTAAGGAGTTACGCGGCGCACAGCATACCGTTGCAAAGCACTCTGAGAGCTCTACGATGGGAGCAGCAAGCATGCTCGCTGTGCCCGTTTTGGGAGACCAAAATCGAACGTTTTCATCTATTTTAGGCCACTTTTGTTCTTTCGCTCTATTTTTCCGTCACGGATCATACGTCGTGAGCTGTTTAAAGGACGATAACCTGACTCGCGTAACATAAGAGGGCCTTACAATGTGTCGATATCACGTCTTTCGAGGATGCGGCGTTGTTGAAGCAAATGGGTTGTCGTTAGGCCCATTGGGCCGTTTGAATGGGCCATCTCTCTAGGCTGGTTCTGTGAACTGTTAACACATATAGGAATTGTGCCCTAAACATGACGGGTGCGATCATACGCGCAGTAATGCGCCGGATCCCATCGGAACTCCGAAGTTAAGCGTGCTTGGGTGAGAGTCGTACTAGGATGGTTGACCCCCTGAGAAGTCCTCGTCTTGCACCCCCTTTTCAATTTTTTTTGCCCTGGTTAGGGTTGCCAAGATACTTTATCCACCAAATCTCTATTACCAAATCCCATAGAACATTAGGCAATACAACTTCGATCCACGAAGAGGCCGGGCCTGCAAACCGAGGGCGTAGGGTTTGTGACCAGGTCTCCATCGCTACGGTGCCCATAACTTTTGATCCGTAAGGAGTTACGCGGCGCACAGCATACCGTTGCAAAGCTCTTTGAGAGCTGTACGACGGGGACAACTAGCTTGCTCGCTGTACCCATTTTTGGAGCCCAAAATCAAAGTTTTTCATCAGTTTCAGGCCACTTTTGTTCTTTTGCTCTATTTTTCCATCCCGGATCGTATGTCGTGAGCTGTTAAGAGGACAACAACCTGACTCGAAGGACATCAGAGGGTCCTACAACATGTCGATATCACGTATTGCGAGGATGCTGCGTTGTTGATGCAGATAGGTTTTCGTTAAGCCCATTGGGCCTTTTAAATGGGCCATCTCTCTAGGCTGGCACTGTGAACCGTTAACACATATAGGAATTGTGCCCTCAACATGACGGGTGCGATCATACCAGCACTAATGCACCGGATCCCATCAGAACTTTGAAGTTAAGCGTGCTTGGGCGAGAGTAGTACTTGGATGGGTGACCCCCTGGGAAGTCCTCGTGTTGCACCCCCTTTTCAATTTTTTTTGCCCTGGTTAGGGTTGCCAAGATACTTTATCCACCAAATCTCTATTACCGAATCCCACGGAACATTTGGCAGGACAACTTCGCTTCACTTAGAGGCCGAGCCTGCAAACCGAGGGCGTAGGGTTTGTGACCAGGTCTCCGTCGCTCCGGTGCCCATAACTTTTGATCCGTAAGGAGTTACGCGGCGCACAGCATACCGTTGCAAAGCACTTTGAGAGCTCTACGATGGGGGCAGCGAGCATGCTCGTTGTGCCCGTTTTGGGAGACAAAAATCGAATGTTTTCATCTGTTTCAGGCCACTTTTGTTCTTTTGCTCTATTTTTCAGTCACTGATCGTACGTCGTGAGCTGTTTAAAGGGCGACAACCTGACTCGCGGAACATAAGAGGGCCTTACAACGTGTCAATATCACGTCTTGCGAGGATGCGGCGTTGTTGTAGCGGATGGGTTGTCGTTAGGCTCACTGGGCCGTTTCAATGGGCCATCTCTCTAGGCTGGGACTGTGAACCATTAACACATATATGAATTGTGCCTTAAACATGACGTGTGCGATCATACCCGCACTAATGCACCGGATCCCATCAAAACTCCAAAGTTAAGCGTGCTTGGGTGAGAGTCGTACTAGGATGGGTGACCCCTTGAGAAGTCCTCGTGTTGCACCCCCTTTTCAATTTTTTTTGCCCTGGTTAGGGTTGCCAAGATACTTTATCCACCAAATCTCTATTACCGAATCCCACAAAACATTGGGCAGGACAACTTTGCTTCACATGGAGGCTAGGCCCGCAAACCGAGGGTGTAAGGAGTTACGAGGCGCACAGCATACCGTTACAAAGCTCTCTGAGAGCTCTATGATGGGGGCAGCAAGCTTGCTCGCTTTGCCCATTTTTGGCACCCAAAATCTAACGTTTTCATCAGTTTTAGGCCACTTTTCTTCTTTTGCCCTATTTATTCATCCCGAATCGTACGTCGTGAGCTGTTAAAAGGATGACAACCTGACTCTGGGTACATCAGAGGGCCCTACAATGTGTCGATATCATGTCTTGCGAGGATGCTGCGTTGTTGAAGCGGATGGGTTGTCGTTAAGCCAATTGGGCCTTTTTAATGGGCCATCTCTCCAAGCTGGCACTGTGAACCGTTAACACATATAGAAATTGTGCCCTCAACATGACGGGTGCGATGATACAAGCACTAATGTACCGGATCCCATCAGAACTCCGAAGTTAAGAGTGCTTGGGCGAGAGTTCTACTAGGATGGGTGACCTCCTGGGAAGTCCCCGTGTTGCACCCCCATTTCAATTTTTTTTGCCCTGGTTAGGGTTGCCAAGATACATTATCCACCAAATCTCTATTACCGAATCCCACGGAACATTGGGCAAGACAACTTCGCTTCACGTAGAGGCCGGGCCTGCAAACCGAGGGCGTAGGGTCTGTGACCAGGTCTCCGTCGCTCCGGTGCCCATAACTTTTGATACGTAAGGAGTTACGCGACGCACAGCATACCGTTGCAAAGCTCTCTGAGAGCTCTACGTCTGGGGCAACCAGCTTGCTCGCTGTGCCCATTTTTGGAGGCCAAATTTGAATGTTTTCATTAGTTTCAAGCCAATTTTGTTCTTTTGCACTATTTTTCCGTCCTGGATCGTACGTTGTGAGCTGTTAAAAGGATGACAACCTGACTCGCGGGACTTCAGAGGGTCCCGTAACGTGTCGATATCACGTCTTGTGAGGATGCTGCGTTTTTAAAGCAGATGGGTTGTTGTTGGGCCCATTGGGCCTTTTGAATGGGCCATCTCTCTAGGCTGGCACTGTGAACCGTTAACACATATAGGAATTGTGCTCTCAACATCACGGGTGCGATCATACCAGTACTAATGCACCGGATCCCATAAGAACTCCGAAGTTAAGCGTGCTTGGGCGAGAGTAGTACTAGGATGGGTGACCCCCCGGGAAGTACTCGTGTTGCACCCCCTTTTCAATTTTTTTTGCCCTGGTTAGGGTTGCCAAGATACTTCATCCACCAAATCTCTATTACCAAATCCCACTGAACATTGGGCAAGACAACTTCGCTTCACGTAGAGGCTGGGCCCGCAAACCGAGGGCGTAGGGTTTGTGACCAGGTCTCCGTCGCTGCGGTGCCCATAACTTTTGATCCGTAAGGAGTTACGCGACGCACAGCATATCGTTGCAAAACTCTCTGAGAGCTCTACGACGGGGGCAGCGAGCTTGCTCGTTGTGCCTGTTTTGGGAGCCCAAAATGGAACGTTTTCATCAGTTTCAGGCCACTTTTGTTCTTTTGCTCTATTTTTCCGTCCCGGATCGCATGTCGTGAGATGTTAAAAGGACGACAACATGACTCGCGGGACATCAGAGGGCCCTACAATTTGTCGATATCACGTCTTGTGAGGATACTGCGTTGTTGAAGTGGATGGGTTGTCGTTAAGCCCATTAGGCCTTTCGAATGGGCCATCTCTCTTGGCTGGCACTATGAACCGTTAACATATATAGGAATTGGGCCCTCAACAATACGGGTGCGATCATACCAGCACTAATGCACCGGATCCCAACAGAACACTGAAGTTAAGCGTGCTTGAGCGAGAGTAGTACTAGGATGGGTGACCCCCTGGGAAGTCCTCGTGTTGCACCCCCTTTTCAATTTTTTTTGCCCTGGTTAGGGTTGCAAAGATACTTTATCCACCAAATCACTATTACCGAATCCCACGGAACATTGGACAAGACAACTTCGCTTCACGTAGAGGCCGGGCCCGCAAACCGAGGGCGAAGGGTTTGTGACCAGGTCTCCGTCGCTCCGGTGCCCCTAACTTTTGATCCGTAAAGAGTTACGTGGTGCACAGCATACAATTGCAAACTCTCTGAGAGCTCTACGACAGGGGCAGCTAGCTTGCTCGCTGTGCCGTTTTTGGAGCCCAAAATCGAACGTTTTCTTCAGTTTCAGGCCAATTTTCTTCTTTTGCACTGTTTTTCCATCCCGTATCGTACGTCGTGAGCTGTTAAAAGGACGGCAACTTGACCCGCGATACATCAGAGGGCCCTACAATGTGTTGATATCACGTCTTGCGAGGATGTTGCGTTGTTGAAGCGGATGGGTTGTCGTTAAGCCCATTGGACCTTTTGAATGGGCCATCTCTCTAGGCTGGCACTGTGAACCATTAACACATATAGGAATTGTGCCCTCAACAAGACGGGTGCAATCATACCAGCACTAATGCACCGAATCCCATTAGAACTCGAAAGTTAAGCATGCTTGGGCGAGAGTAGTACTAGGATGGGTGAGCCCCTGGGAAGTCCTCGTGTTGCACCCCCTTTTCAATTTATTTTGCCCTGGTTAGGGTTGCCAAGATACTTTATCCACCAAATCTCTATTACCGAATACCATGGAACATTGGGCAAGACAACTTCGCTTCACATAGAGGCTAGGCCCGTAAACCGAGGGCGTAGGGTTTGTGACTAGGTCTCCGTCGCTCCGGTGCCCATAACTTTTGATCCGTATGGAGTTACGCGGCGCACAGCATACCGTTGCAAAGCTCTCTGAGAGCTCTACGACGGGGGCAGCAAGCGTGCTTGCTATGCCCATTTTTGGAGCCCAAAATCGAAGCTTTTCATCAGTTTAAGGCACTTTTGTTCTTTTGCTCTATTTTTCAGCCCCGGAACGTACGTCGTGAGTTGTTAAAAGAACGACAACCTAACTCTCGGTACATCAGAGGGCCCTACAACATGTCGATATCACGTCTTGCGAGGATGCTGCGTTATTGAAGCGGATGGGTTGTTGTTAAGCCCATTTGGCCTTTTGAATGAGCCATCTCTTTAGGCTGGCACTGTGACCTGTTAACACATATAGGAATTGTGCCCTCAACATGACGGGTGTGATCATACCAGCACTAATGCACCGAATCCCATCAGAACTCCGAAGCTAAGCGTGCTTGGACGAGAGTAGTACTAGGACGGGTGACCCCTTGGGAAGTCCTCGTGTTGCACCCCCTTTTCAATTTTTTTTGCCCTGGTTAGGGTTGCCAAGATACTTAATCCACCAAATCTCTATTACCGAATCCCACGGAACATTGGGCAAGACAACCTCACTTCACGTAGAGGCTGGGCCCGCAAACCGAGGGCGTAGGGTTTGTGACCAGATCTCCGTCGCTCTGCTGCCCATAACTTTTGATCCGTAAGGAGTTACGCAGCGCACATCATACCGTTGCAAAGCTCTCTGAGAGCTCTACGACAGGGTTAGCCAGCTTGCTCACTTTGCTCATTTTTGGATCCCAAAATCGAATGTTTTCATCAGTTTCAGGCCACCTTTGTTCTTTTGCTCTATTTTTTCATCCCAGATCGTACGTCGTGAGCTGTTAAAAGGAAGACAACATGACTCGCGGTACATCAGAGGGCCCAACAACATGTCGATATCACGTCTTGCGAGGATGCTATGTTGTTGGAGCGGATAGTTTGTCGTTAAGCCCATTGGGCGTTTTGAATGGGCCATCTCTCTAGGCTGGCACTGTGAACCGTTAACACATATAGGAATTGTGCCCTTAACATGACGGGTGCGATCATACCAGCACTAATGCACCGAATCCCATTAGAACTCCGAAGCTAAGAGTGCTTGGGCGAGAGTAGTACTAGGATAGGTGACCCCCTGGGAAGTCCTCGTGTTGCACCCCATTTTCAATTTTTTTTGCCCTGGTTATGGTTGCCAAGATACTTTATCCACCAAATCTCTATTACCGAATCCCACGGAACATTGGGCAAGACAACTTCGCTTCACGTAGAGGCTGAGCCCGCAAACCGAGGGCATAGGGTTTGTGGCCAGGTCTTTGTCGCTCCGGTGCCCATAACTTTTTATCCGTAAGGAGTTGCGCAGCGCATAGCATATAGTTGCAAAGCTCTCTGAGAGCTCTATGACGGGGGCAGCGAGGTCGGTGTGCCCATTTTTGGAGCCCAAAATCGAATGTTTTAAAGAGTTTCAGGCCACTTTTCTTCCTTTGCTCTGTTTTTCCGTCCCGGATCGTACGTCGTGAGATGTTAAAAGGACAACAACCTGACTCGCGGGACATCAGAGGGCCCTACAACGTGTCGATATCACGTCTTGCGAGGATGCTGCGTTGTTGAAGCGGATGGGTTGTCGTTAAGCCCATTGGGCCTTTTGAATGGGCCATCTCTCTAGGCTGGCACTGTGAACCGTTAACACATATAGGAATTGTACCCTCAACATGATGGATGCTATGTCTAGCATGATACTATGTCTCGTTGTTTATTTTTCCGTTAACCGTTAACACTATTGGTTATTTCGACGTCCCGTTTGGTTTATAGCCTAGCATGATACTATGTCTCGTTGTTTATTTTTCCTCGTTACAATATACCTGTTGATCTTAGCTCAATAGCAAGTACCTGTTAAGATTGGATAAGTTCATTTACTTAGATCTTAACTAAAGCGTCATAACCTAAGATAGATACTATCGGTGATAAAAGCAAACGATCACAGTAGTGTTATGTCTAGCATCAGTCTACTTAATATAAGTACAAGCCAAAATTAGACCCCAAATTACAACGGGGGTCTTTTACATTAGCAACAACAAGCAACATAAAATAAATGGTCTTCAAGTAGCACAAAGTACACAAGTAGTCACGTTCAAGCAAAACAACAATGACAGGCAATCACTCCAGGGGTTCATCATTAGGTACATTGTCCTCGGGTTCCTGTACCTGTTCTTCTTCACCTGAGATGATAAAAGAGGGTGAGTCCTTATGAACTCAGCGAGGGGGAACGAGAAATAAGTTTTGAAACTCATTTTCTAGTTAAACTTATGAAAATCCCTTTCTCAAACATGAATTCAACAGAAATACAAGTACAGAAATAGGAATACCGGTCTTTCCTCCCCGAGGTTCTCTAGGAACCAAGCGAGAGTACTTATACACATATTAAAAAGGATACAGTGAGCTTTTGCTCTCAGATCAGTTGTTGCGCCCGACTTCAAATCATCCCCCAAACACGCCAGGTGGGTGTACTCCGGATGTACCCCAAAATCCTATGACCCAACTCTCCGAGGAAGTCTAGCCCCCAAGCGAGAGAGGGAATGGGACCATGGTAGTCACGGGAGTACCGGCAAGCTCGACGCCGCCCGGTGTGCGTGATCGCTACCATGCCAACAGGAAACGTTGCAACCTTGTATGCAATGCACATTCATGACAGGTAATATATCACAGTAGGAGGACAACAAAGTAGGTTGCCTCCGGACAGTCATAAGATTACACATTGACAGGCAAACAAGCAGGACACGATAAGACAGGAAATTTTACTTGAAAGGCATATAGAGTTATATGAAAATTAAACGGGCAGCCATGTAACACATGTAAAACAGGACATATAACTCATTAAGAAGCCCACGTAATCAAGTGATAAGATTATTCAACATGCAGTGAAATTAACATGGGTTCGGTAGGAAGAAAAGCTTATTTGACAACATGCCATGGTCAAATTCACATTTGAAATTATAAAACATTTACGGGCAGCCCACTAAGCATATAATTTCCACATAATAACCAAAAGATCAACACTTAGCAAAACTACCTAGTCATTAGGGTTTCCATTTCATGCTTAATTGTGTGATTAAAACCCTAAGTCAACTCAAAATCATTCTCAATTCATGCATCATTCAATTCAAGCATCCTCAAGTACTCAAAACAGTCCTCATAACATCCCAACACCATATTTCCACACAATTAGAACCATAAGAGAGGTTACAACAATTTTTCCAAGCACGTAGCTAAATGAAACCTTTACTGCAATAGGCTGTTTTCCCACAATCAATAGGATAATCAAACAATCTCCAAATTCAGTGAATAAGATGTCAAATTAAAGCTTAAGAAGTTAACTAAAATCAGAAACAAGCCTTGCATCAATTGGAGTTCAAAATCATTAGTTATAGCCGAAACAGTGAGGTAGCACAAAACTGTCCAGATTTGCAAACTTTTCAGAAATTTACGTTTTTGAGGTCCTTAGGGTCAGTTTTAGCTTTGGTACATTTCTGAAAAAATTGTCCAGAACTGAAAAATCTAGCAGCACAACAAATTTCATGCATTTTGGACATCAGTTGCTAAGTCAAATATGGTTCGTTGCACAAGGTCAGTGCATCTGCCAAAACCTGCTTCATTTTTCCAGATTTCCAGATTTGGTCACATTTTAAAGATTTGCCATTTTGAGGACCTTAGAGTCAAAATTACCTTCGGCCTATTTCTGGTAAAAAATTTCAAAACTGTCCAAAATAGTCACCTACTAATTTTCAAGCATTTTCAACGTCATTTGCTTAGCCAAACTTACCTCGAACAGACTGGTCAGAGAGCTGTCAACAATTTCGACTTCACCTAGCATCATTTTCAAGCCAAGATCTTGCCATGCATGGTTGTTTAAGCTTATGAACGACCATATATCTCAAGTACAGAAGAAAATACACACATTCATGAGCATGCATGTGAAATTTTGAAGAGTTTTCAAAAGGTTTTAACCCTCACCTTAGCAATCAACCACAAAAATGCTCAAAACCTTTGTTGATGCACAACCTTCTCCTTCTCCTTGCTTAGGTGACAACCCAACCAGCTTTTCTCTATTTTTCCTAGCTTAGTGATCAAACTCTTAGTGCATGCATGTAGTTAGGACTTGAAGAAAAGAAATGGAAGCTTAGTAACTCACCTAGGCCGAAAATGGAGCTTCAATGCACATGCATGAGGATTTTTGAACTCTAGCTAGCTTGCTTCGACTTTCTTGATGGCTACTTGACTTGATTTTCTATGTTGTGAGGGAGAGAATGTCATGCCCCGACCCAACCCCGCAAAAGGCCAAGCCCGGACCCGACACACGGACGGAGTCTCCTCTGTAGCGCGGACGATCCGAAAACCCTAAAAACAATATAATACTTGCGAAAGCTATAAAATAATCAAAACAAGCCAACTTTCTATAAAACATACATTTCTTATTATCCAACTTTCCAAACCAAAAATTCCATGCGTACTACACAAGTACTTATGCCACTAAACCATTAGCCATTAGCATGCATTTCTTCACTAGTCATCAGGGTACAAGTTACAACATTACAACTTTAATCCATTACAACATAAGACCATTAAAGGTCTCAACTAGAAAATATATACAAGGCTACAAGCCTCAAAATTAAGCGTCCTTCACGCAATATACATAACAAACAAGGTTTGCACAAAACTGGTAACCAACCACCAGCAAAGCAGAGAAGTGCTATCACGGAAATGCGTCCACCTGGTCCTCCTCCTCAATTACCTCGAGAGGGTCTGCCTCAACTACTCCTGTAAAAACATAGTATAGAGAGGAATGAGCAAAAACTATTGCTCAGCGAGGGCAATTGGTCTCAAGGACGGAGATGAGAGGAGTATGCAATGCAATTAGCCAAGCAATACATACAAATCATATAAAGATACAACCAAAGCCAACAATAAAGCAAGGCAAGTATTTAAAGCTGCAAACACTCATTCAAAGGATACGATACTCTTTTCACGAACAACTTTCAACCACGAATTCGATGACGACGCGCCAGCCCAAACAACCTTATAACACCAGTTTGGAATACCCCGGAAGTATCCATCAACCTACGACCCAAATCCCCCTGGGAGGCAACCCAAGCGAGAAAGGGAATAGCAGCGGAGCTAGAGCAACCAACACTGGCAACCCAAGGCTACCCAGAGAGGCCCATCACTCACGCGCGAGACACTATGCAATGCAAGACTCGATACAAGACGATAAACAAGCGATAAAACCACACGTGGGAGAATAACAAAGTAGGTTACTCTCGCATGCAATAGCAGCAATTTGATAAGCAATTCAATCCAAAACAACTCAAACAAGTAATTCAAGTAATTCTAAGCATTCTATAAGCATAAAGACAAGAAAACACACAAAAACACAAATCGGTCCCAACTATCAAAGCACTACCATTTCCAAACGAGCCACGGGTTCTGGAAACCGACTTTGCCAACCCTCCTAGGTCACCATAAGGCACGTCTAAAGACCCCGAAACCTTACTTTACCCTAGAACTCGCGCAAAGCCCCGATTTCCCCCTTTCTCGTTTGAACTACAACTATATCAACCAAACACCCAACCAATGTCATAATCACACCAAAAGTGCTTCCATGGCTTCCCGAAGCAATGCCAACACGCAAAACGAGAAAATGCCAAAGTCGACCTAAACGACCCCGACTTTCCCAAAGGCTTAATTCTCGTTTTTTCCTCTACGCAACCCAAACAAACCACACATTTTAGCATTCTAGCATACCTAGCACGTTTCTACATCAACGGAAAGCATAACAGCGCGACTTCAACGTTTCAAGGTTTTACTATTCACAAAACACTATTCATTTCACAATTCAAGTTGCAATCACAACATTTAACTGCAGAAAATGTTACAAAGCTATAAATACATGTTCTACAAATGCTAAGGAACATTCTAGAAGCATCAAATCGCTTTAAATAACGATCTACGGATAAATCTAAAAATTGACAAAGTTAACAAACACAACGTATAAATGCGCAAATAACATGCTTCCCTCACCTTAGGTACTCCTAGTCGCTAGGAAAACAACGTTGGTTGCCTTGGAAACCACCCCGCACTAGCTCTCGCGAAGATTGATCGATTGGAAGTTGAAAGGTTTTTTTTTTTTCCTCTCTAAAGCTCTCGGCCTGCACTGACTGTTTGCTGCTGTTTTTCTTCTTATTTTGCTTAGTTAATTGCTTAATTAAGTAACAAATGGTCAAAGGTCAAAGGTCAAGGTCAACAACTTAAAAAAACTTGGTCAAAGGCCCCTATTTTGAGCGTTTTAAAGCCATTTCAGCTAAGGTAAGATCAATTAAAGCTAGCAACATTTAAAATATACAATTTAAGTCATCTAAATACTAGTTTCACTATTTGCTGAGGACTAGAAATCGTTATCTAGCTATCGCTCCTTAAATGCAATGCACGTTGCGTCGGCGAGAATGTAACAATTAATTCACAAAGAATTTAAGGAAATATAATTTTCAAAATAATAAACAAAGAAAATTCACATTCCGGGCTCGGGTATTACACCCTCTCCCCCTTAAAACAATTGCGCCCACGCAATTCTTACCTGGTCAACAAACAACTCCGGATACTGATCTCGAACTTGGTCCTCTCTTTCCCAAGTCGCTTCCTCAAACCCATGATGATTCCACAGAACCTTCACTAACGGATTACTCTTTCTGCGAAGCTCCTGAATCTTCCGATCCATAATTCTAATCGGTTTCTCTTCGTAGGACAACTTTTCTTCAATCTGCAAAGGCTCTGGTTCAAGTACATGTGAAGGGTCTGGATGATACTTCTTCAACATAGACACGTGGAACACATAGTGCAGTCTCGACAAGCTCGGAGGCAAAGCTAATCGATAAGCCAAAGGACCTACCTTTTCGGTGATCTCATACGGACCCACATACCTGGGACTAAGCTTCCCGCTCTTACCGTGCCGAATCAATCCCTTCCGTGGAGAAATCTTAAGAAACACCCAATCTCCCAAATCAAACTTAAGATCCCGACGGTGCTTATCTGCATAACTCTTCTGACGACTCTGAGCTGTAAGCATACGCTAGCGAATAAGGTGAATATTATCTACCATCTTAATCATCTCAGGTAACACAGTCGGATCAACTGTTCTCATCTCTCCAACCTCTTCCCAATATAATGGGGATCTGCATTTACGACCATACAACGCCTCGTAGGGAGCCATACATATAGTAGATTGATAACTATTGTTGTAGGCGAACTCCGCTAAAGGTAAAAACTTCTCCCAATTCTTCCCAAAGTCAAGCACACATGCTCGAAGCATGTCTTCCAAGATCCTGATAGTTCTCTCAGACTGGCCATCAATTTGCAGATGATATGCAGTACTGAAGCTCAACTTAGTTCCCATGGCCTCTTGCAACTTCTGCCAAAAATGAGATCTGAATCTGGGATCCCTATCTGACACTATACTCTGTGGCACACCATGCAATCTCACAATATTAGCAACATACAATTCAGCCAGCTTATCAAGGCTATCATGTTTGTTTACGGGAATAAAATGCGTAACCTTAGTCAAGCGGTCCACAACAACCCAAACAGAATCACATCCTCTCGGAGATCTAGGAAGATCGGTCACAAGGTCCATTGTAATATGTACCCACTTCCACTGCGGAATCGACAATGGCTGTAGAAGTCCGGCTGGCCTCTGATGCTCAACTTTAACCCTCTGACAAGTCAAACATCTGGATACATACCCAGCAATCTCCCTCTTCATATTGTTCCACCAAAAGTGTTGCTTCAAATCTCTATACATTTTTGTACTGCCCGGGTGAATCGTATACCTCGAATTATGTGCCTCGGACAGGATCTCATTCTTCAAAGTCGGATCATCAGGAACACATACTCTATCCCTAAATCTGAAAATGCCATCTGCATGTAATTTAAACTCCGACTCTCCCCCTTTAGCTTTCTCTTGGATCTTCAAGATGTGAGGATCAGTCTTCTGAGCCTCTCTGATCTGTGCTAGCAATCCTGACTGAATCTGTAAACTAGTAAACCGAATCCCTACCTCAGTAGCTTCTGGTTTCCATGAAAAAATTTCTTCCAAAGTCTCCCAGTCCTTGATAATCAAGCTTGCAACAGTAGCCTTTCGGCTCAAAGCATCAGCAACAACATTTGCCTTACCTGGCACATAGTTAATAGAACAGTTATAACCACCCAATAGCTCTAGCCATCTCCGCTGCCTCATATTTAGATCCTTCTGTGAAAACAAATACTTGGGACTCTTGTGGTCAGTAAATATTTCAAATCTGCAACCCCACAAGTAATGACGCCATTTCTTCAATGCAAACACAACTGCAGCTAACTCAAGATCATGTGTAGGGTAATTGACTTCATAAGGTTTCAATTTCCTAGAAGCATAGGCAATCACCTTACCATTCTGCATTAAAACACAGCCCAATCCTTCTTTAGATGCATCACTGTAGACAACGAAGTTCTCTGTTCCCTCAGGTAAAGCTAGTATAGGAGCTGTAGTTAGTCTCTTCTTCAATTCTTGGAAACTGGATTCACATTTAGCATCCCAGTTGTAAGCAACTTTCTTCCGAGTCAACTGGCTCAAAGGTCCAGAAATTTTAGAAAAGTCTTTAACAAATCTCCGGTAGTAACCTGCCAATCCAAGAAAACTCCGAATCTCTGACACTGTCTCAGGTCTCTTCCAAGATGAAACAACTTCAATCTTAGCTGGGTCCACTGAAATTCCTCGATCTGAAATGATATGGCCTAGAAAAGATATCTGGTTCAACCAGAACTCACACTTGCTGAATTTAGCAAAAAGCTTGTTTTCCTGCAAAGTCTGAAGCACAATCCTCAAGTGTTGCTCATGTTCAGCCTCGTTCTTCGAATACACTAAAATGTCGTCAATGAAGATCATGACAAACTGATCAAGGTAAGGCCGAAAAACCCTCTGCATCAAGTCCATGAACGCGGCTGGTGCATTCGTCAATCCAAACGGCAAAACAACAAACTCATAGTGGCCATATCTAGTCCTGAATGCCGTCTTTGGTATATCGTCACTCCGAATTCTAAGTTGATAGTAGCCCTGCCTCAAGTCAAATTTGGAATAAACACTCGCACCCTGCAACTGGTCAAACAATTCTTCAATCAACGGCAAGGGGTATTTGTTCTTAATCGTGACTTGATTAAGTCCCCTGTAATCAATGCATAACCGTAGTGTGCCGTCTTTCTTTCTCACAAACAACACAGGTGCGCCCCACGGCGAAGAACTAGGTTGTATAAACCCTTTCTCAAGCAAGTTCTGAAGCTGAATTTTTAACTCCTGAAGTTCAGCCAATGCCATCCTGTAAGGACTCCTAGAAATTGGCGCAGTGCCTGGTACAAGATCAATCACGAACTCAATCTCCCTATCCGGAGGTAAACCCGGTAATTCCTCGGGAAATACACCAGGGAAGTCTCTAACAATCGGAACTTCATTCAAACTCAACTTATCAGTAGGCTGATTGATCAAATAGGCTAAGTAGGCTTCACAACCCCTATTCAACAACTTAGAAGTCTTGATCGCTGATAAAAGTGGAATGCGGGCAGCCCTGCAGTTCCCAACAATCTCTAGTACCGGTAGGTCAGGAACCTTAAGATAAACGATCTTTGTTCTACAATCCAACTGAGCATAATACTTTCCCAACCAGTCCATTCCCAAAATGATTTCAAAGTCACGGAATGGTAATATAATTAAATCAGCAGGAAATTTACGGTTCTCAATACATATATCACAAGATTTGCAAATAGACTCAGTAACAAATTTTGCACCCAAAGGAGTACTAACTTCAACTTCATGAGGCAAATTATCAATGCAAACATTCACCGATCGTGCACATGCAGGAGTTATAAACGAATGTGTAGCTCCGGGATCAATCAAAACTTTAACTGGCTGAGTATTGAGAAGAAAAGTACCTTCCACAATAGCTGTATTATCGGGCAGCTCCTCTGCATCCAGTGCAAAGACCCTAGCCTGAACTCTCTGTGCTGGTCGTGCACCTGCAGCCCTATTCTGAACACCTTGGCCTCCACCACGGCCCTAAACATTATTATATTTAGGGCAATCCCTCACCCTGTGATCATCACCGCCACAACCCGTACATTTTCCACTCTTCCTCCAGCAGTTAGCCTCAATATGCCCTGGTCGATTACAATAATCACACTGCTGATTTTGCCTAACCGCAGTGTTTCCTGTAGGTGCTGGGGCTCTGGCAGGGGTAGGAACTATAGCTCCCTGCTGAGGTCTAGTCACAGCTGGCCTAGCCTGAATCTGCTGCTGTGGCTGATACGGACGTTGCTGAGGACCCTGTGCAGAAGCCTGAAACTGCCTCGGCTGACTCTAGCTACTCTGGCCCAAATATTGCTTCTTACTCGGCTGACTGCTCTCGGCTAACATCTCAGCCTTCCGTTTCTCAAAGTTCGAGGCTGCTTGAAATGCCTCGGGAAAAGTAGTGTAGGTCTGTCTAGTCAAATGCAACTGTATGTCCATTCTCAACCCACGGACAAACCTATGTATCATCCTCCTAGCTGGCCGTACCAACTCGGGCATATACCTCGACAGGCTAACAAACCTAGCCTCGTACTGTGCAACAGTCATATTTCCCTGCTTCAGGGCCACAAACTCATCTTCCCGTCTTTCCATTGCCATTTCGGGAATATATTTGTCCCGGAACTCACTTACGAAATCATCCCATAAATGTGGAACATCCTCACAATCCCACCTCAGCCTAACAGTATTCCACCACTGCTCTGCATCACCCTCAAATAAAAATGATGCATAATCTATTCTTGCCTCATCAGTATACCTCAACGCGGTGAAAATTTTCTCGACACGATTAATCCATCTCTCGGCCGCCTCATCATCCGGCTCCCCGAAAAACTTTCCCGGCTCGTGCCTCAGAAATTTCTCTAGCTGGTTATTCTCAACTCTGTACCCCTGTCCACCAGGATTAGCTTGATTACCCTGGGGATTATTCCTGTCTTGCCTCTGCTCATGTAGTACCTGTGTGATCCGGTCTACTTCAGTAGTCATGGTAGCCATAAACTGCTCAGGCAACGGCTGCTGACCCTGTTCCGCTGCCTCTTCATCGAATCCTATACCTTGAGTACCACGACGTGGCGGCATAGTAGCAACTCACAATAGCTGGCAACATTTAAAAGCAGTTTATAGACAGAAATATAACACATAAGATTAGATAACACTCAAATCAATAACAATCCAACATTCTATCACACAATTCACATAAGACAAGTTCAACTTGCCAAACTATTCCACCTAAACACATAAACATTCCAAGTTCACAAAGTCATGCTAGAACATTTTCTTTTCACTTAGCAATCATACATAAACACTTTAGCATTTTAGACCTTTACCCCACAGACAGAGAATCATATCCCGGCTCATGCAAGACTAACCTGGCTCTGATACCACCTAAAGATGTCACGCCCCGACCCGACCCCGCAAAAGGCCAAGCCCGGACCCGACACACGGACGGAGTCTCCTATGTAGCGCGGACGATCCGAAAACCCTAAAAATAATATAATACTTGCGAAAGCTATAAAATAATCAAAACAAGCCAACTTTCTATAAAACATACATTTCTTATTATCCAACTTTCCAAACCAAAAATGCCATGCATACTACACAAGTACTTATGCCACTAAACCATTAGCCATTAGCATGCATTTCTTCACTAGTCATCAGGGTACAAGTTACAACATTACAACTTTAATCCATTACAACATAAGACCATTAAAGGTCTCAACTAGAAAATATATACAAGGCTACAAGCCTCAAAATTAAGCGTCCTTCACGCAATATACATAACAAACAAGGTTTGCACAAAACTGGTAACCAACCCCCCGCAAAGTCGAGAAGTCCTATCACGCAACCGCCTCCACCTGCTCCTCCTCCTCAATTACCTCGAGAGGGTCTGCCTCAACTACTCCTGTAAAAACATAGTATAGAGAGGAATGAGCAAAAACTATTGCTCAGCGAGGGCAATTGGTCTCAAGGACGGAGATGAGAGGAGTATGCAATGCAATTAGCCAAGCAATACATACAAATCATATAAAGATACAACCAAAGCCAACAATAAAGCAAGGCAAGTATTTAAAGCTGCAAACACTCATTCAAAGGATACGATACTCTTTTCACGAACAACTTTCAACCACGAATTCGATGACGACGCGCCGGCCCAAACCACCTTATAACACCAGTTTGGAATACCCCGGAAGTATCCATCAACCTACGACCCAAATCCCCCTGGGAGGCAACCCAAGCGAGAAAGGGAATAGCAGCGGAGCTAGAGCAACCAACACTGGCAACCCAAGGCTACCCAGAGAGGCCCATCACTCACGCGCGAGACACTATGCAATGCAAGACTCGATACAAGATGATAAACAAGCGATAAAACCACACGTGGGAGAATAACAAAGTAGGTTACTCTCGCACGCAATAGCAGCAATTTGATAAGCAATTCAATCCAAAACAACTCAAACAAGTAATTCAAATAATTCTAAGCATTCTATAAGCATAAAGACAAGAAAACACACAAAAACACAAATCGGCCCCAACTATCAAAGCACTACCATTTCCAAATGAGCCACGGGTTCTGGAAACCGACTTTGCCAACCCTCCTAGGTCACCATAAGGCACGTCTAAAGACCCCGAAACCTTACTTTACCCTAGAACTCGCGCAAAGCCCCGATTTCTCCCTTTCTCGTTTGAACTACAACTATATCAACCAAACACCCAACCAACGCCATAATCGCACAAAAAGTCCTTCCATGGCTTCCCGAAGCAATGCCAACACGCAAAACAAGAAAATGCCAAAGTCGACCTAAACGACCCCGACTTTCCCAAAGGCTTAATTCTCGTTTTTTCCTCTACGCAACCCAAACAAACCACACATTTTAGCTTTCTAGCATACCTAGCACGTTTCTACATCAACGGAAAGCATAACAGCGCGACTTCAACGTTTCAAGGTTTTACTATTCACAAAACACTATTCATTTCACAATTCAAGTTGCAATCACAACATTTAACCGAAGAAAATGTTACAAAGCTATAAATACATGTTCTACAAATGCTAAGGAACATTCTAGAAGCATCAAATCGCTTTAAATAACGATCTACGGATAAATCTAAAAATTGACAAAGTTAATAAACACAACGTATAAATGCACAAATAACATGCTTCCCTCACCTTAGGTACTCCTAGTCGCTAGGAAAACAACGTTGGTTGCCTTGGAAACCACCCCGCACGAGCTCTCGCGAAGATTGATCGATTGGAAGTTGAAAGGTTTTTTTTTTTTCCTCTCTAAAGCTCTCGGCCTGCACTGACTGTTTGCTGTTGTTTTTCTTCTTATTTTGCTTAGTTAATTGCTTAATTAAGTAACAAATGGTCAAAGGTCAAAGGTCAAAGTCAACAACTTAAAAAAACTTGGTCAAAGGCCCCTATTTTGAGCGTTTTAAAGCCGTTTCAGCTAAGGTAAGATCAATTAAAGCTAGCAACATTTAAAATATAAAATTTAAGTCATCTAAATACTAGTTTCACTATTTGCTGAGGACTAGAAATCGTTATCTAGCTATCGCTCCTTAAATGCAATGCACGTTGCGTCGGCGAGAATGTAACAATTAATTCACAAAGAATTTAAGAAAATATAATTTTCAAAATAATAAACAAAGAAAATTCACATTCCGGGCTCGGGTATTACAGAGAAGCTATGGAGGTAGCAATGTGCAGCTAGGGCCGAGAGAAAGAGAGAAGTGAGAGGGAATTGAGAGAAAGAAACAGAAATAAAAGAGAAGTGAATGTTTTGAGCACTTGGTCGGCTATTGCTTTGCAAATTCTGATTTTTTGTGTTGTCTTTAGTGTGATGTTTGAATTGTTAGTGGAGAATGGTGATGTAGCCGAGATGGTGGCTTAGTGTTTAGCAAAGTGTGGCTTTGATGTAAATAAAAGGTATGACAATGTGAAGATTTGTCTCAAGCATGCATGAATAAATTATGTTGCTCAAATTTTTCTCTCAAGAACATGGTGTGGTCGGCCAAGGACTTGCAATTGCTGAAAATTCAGATTCTATTTAATGCATTTTAGATTATAATAAGGGTGAAATTTGAGGTGCATTGGTTTTGGGTGAGAATAAAGAATAAGGAATGTTTTGTTTTTAGTAAATTTTTGTCTTCTAGTGAATTGGTTTAGGATTATTATATTGATAGTGGACTTTGTAGGATTGTTTAATAGTCTAGTGCTTCGTGAAAGATGCTTTCTTGATTAGCGCGAAGGCACGCTTTCCTAGGTCTAGGCACGCACTACGAGGTAGGACACGAACTACGAGGTAGGACACGAACTACGAGACGAACGCACGTTTTTCAAGTAATTGCACGCAACCCTAAATGAATGCACGTAATTCAATGCATGGCACATAAAATGAACACAATTCTTAAACCTAGGTCATGGCACGTAAATCTAGGTTAGGACACACGAAGCTAGGTTTCGTACGCAAATCGGGGTCGGGCCTCACATCCTCCCCTCCTTAAAAGAATTTCGTCCCGAAATTCAATATTACCTTGAAACAATGCTAGATGCTGCTCCTCCATCTGGTCTCGCCTTTCCCACGTTGCTTCTTCGACTCCATGATGATCCCACAACACTTTCACCATAGGTATAGTTCTGTTGCGCAACTTCCGATCCTGCTGGTCTAGGATCCGAATGGGCTTCTCCTCGTAGGACAAGTTCTCCCGAAGCTGCAACGGCTCTGGCTCCAAGATATGCGACGGGTCAGGATGATACTTCCGCAGCATCGAAACATGAAAGACGTCATGAACATTGGAGAGGTTCTGGGGTAGTGCTAGGCGATACGCCAAATTGCCAACCTTCTCAACTATCTCAAATGGTCCTACAAATCTCGAGCTCAATTTTCCACCCTTGCCATGCTTAATCAGTCCCTTCCGGGGTGATATCTTCAAGAACACCTTGTCGCCAACCTCAAACTCGAGACTCCGTCTCCGTTGGTCTGCATAACTTTTCTGCCTACTCTGGGCGGTAAGCATCTGTTTCCGGATGAGGTGGATGTTATCAACAGTCTTCATCAGTTCAGGTAAAAGGGTCGGGTCAAAAGTCTTCGTC
This sequence comes from Ehretia macrophylla, assembly GCA_037974665.1. Classification (NCBI taxonomy): domain Eukaryota; kingdom Viridiplantae; phylum Streptophyta; class Magnoliopsida; order Boraginales; family Ehretiaceae; genus Ehretia; species Ehretia macrophylla. The sequence continues at coordinate 9,215,187 of CM075773.1, forward strand.
TCACCTACTTCATCCCAATAGATTGGGGATCGACACTTATGTCCATACAGTGCCTCAAAAGGGGCCATCCCAATCGTGGCCTGATAACTATTGTTGTAGGCGAACTCCGCTAGAGATAGATCTCTCCTAGCCTTTCCCGAAGTCTAACACACATGCCCTCAGCATATCCTCCAAAATCTGAATAGTTCTCTCCGATTGACCATCCGTTTGAGGGTGATAAGCCATGCTAAAATTCAATTTCGTCCCAAAAGCTTCTTGCAATCTCTTCCAAAATCAGGAAGTAAAACGAGGATCCCTATCCGATACAATACTCACAGGCATCCCGTGTAATCTTACAATCTCCGCCACATACATATCTCCCACTTTCTCAGGACTATCCTCCTTGTTCATCGGTAAGAAATGCGCCGACTTAGTCAATCTATCCACTATAACCCAAACGGCGTCACAACCCTTTTGTGATCTGGGCAAGTCCATAACAAAATTCATAGTTATATGTTCCCATTTCCATTGAGGAATCTCCAACGACTGAAGGAAACCTGCTGGTCGTTGATGTTCTGCTTTGACTCTTTGGCAAGTCAAAGACCGTGCTACAAACTCCGCAATTTCTCTTTTCATGTTATTCCACCAGTAGTGTTGCTTCAAATCCCGATACATCTTTGTTCTGCCGGGGTGAATAGTATATCTTGAATTATGCGCTTCATCAAGAATCTTCTTTTTCAGCTTTGGCTCATTGGGAACACAAACCCGGCTCCTAAACCTCCAAACACCATCATCATGAAACTTGAAATCTGCATTGCTTTCTTTAATCTTCTGAAATTGTTGGTCCTTCTGTTGAGCCTCTCGCAACTCAGACAACAACGTCGATTGAACTTGGGTAGTGGCAAAAAGTAACCCCTTCTGAGTCAATTGTGGTTTCCACAGAAACGCTTCCTCCAACAACTCCTGCATCTTGACTTCCAGTTTTGCCATGCTTGCTTTTCTGCTTAAGGCATCTGCAACTACATTCGCTTTATCGGGCACATAATTGATTGAGCAGTTATAATCATCCAAAAGCTCCATCCACCGCCTTTGCCTCATATTCAACTCCTTTTGAGAGAACAAGTATTTCAAGCTCTTATGATCAGTAAATACTTCAAACTTGTTACCCCACAGATAATGCCTCCATTTCTTGAGTGCAAACACAATAGCCGCTAACTCCAAATCATGTGTCGGGTAATTCATCTCATACGGCTTTGGTTTCCTAGAAGCATATGCTATCACTCTTCCATTTTGCATCAATACACATCCCAGTCCTTCTTTCGAAGCATCGCTATAGATTACAAAACCTTGACTCCCTTCAGGCAATGCAAGAACTGGTGCGGTAGTCAATATTTTCTTCAATTCTTGAAAGCTGCTCTCACACTTATCATCCCACACGAACTTGGTTTTCTTTTAAGTGAGCTTTGTAAGTGGTCCTGCAATCTTAGAGAAATCCTTCACAAACCTCCGATAATAGCTGGCTAGACCAAGAAAACTCCGAACCTCCGTAACATTTTCTGGCTTCTTCCAAGACATCACTGCATCGATCTTTGCTGGATCTACCGCTATTCCCTCTTGGGATATGATATGCCCCAAAAATGCAATCTGCTACAACCAAAATTCACACTTGCTAAACTTTGCATACAATTGGTGCTCTCGAAGTTTCTGCAGTACCAACCGCAGATGTTGCTCATGCTCCTCTTCCGATTTCGAGTATACCAAAATATCATCAATGAAGATCACCACAAACTGGTCCAAGTAGGGTTGAAACACCCTATGCATCAAATCCATAAAAGCTGCAGGGGCATTAATTTGTCCAAAAGGCATCACCACATATTCATAATGCCCATATCTCGTCCTGAAAGCCATTTTAGGCACATCTTCCTTCTTGATCCGCAACTGATAATATCCTTGCCTCAAGTCGAGTTTCGAATACACTTTGGCTCCTTGCAATTGATCAAATAACTCGTCAATCAGGGGAAGTGGGTATTTATTCTTGACAGTCACTTGGTTCAATCCTCGGTAGTCAATGCATAGCCTCAACGTTCCGTCTTTCTTCTTTACGAAAAGAACTGGCGCACCCCACGGTGAAGAACTCGGTTGAACAAACCCTTTCTTCAGCAATCCTTGCAATTGGTCTTTCAATTCTTGTAGCTCGGCCGGTGCCATACGATAGGGAGCTTTAGATATCGGCTGGGCGCTAGGCAGCAACTCTATAACAAACTCGATCTCCCGATTTGGGGGTAAACTGGGTAATTCTTATGGAACACATCTGCATAGTCTTTTATCACAGGCATCTCCTCCAATTTAGCTTTATCCGACGGCTTGTTGATAAGGTAAGCCAAGTATCCACTACACCCTTTCCTCAAGGACTTCACTGCTTTTGTAGATGAAATGATGGAACTCCCGGTGAAATCTCTTCGACCCAAAATTTCCAGTATTGGTTGATCAGGTACCCAGAACGTTATAATCTTTGCCCGGCAATCCAGTTGGACATGATGTTTTTCCAGCCAGTCCATCCCTAAAATGACCTCATAGTCTCGAAAAGGTAATACAATAAGATTGGTTGAGAATTCCCTATCCTTAATTTGGATTTTACATGCTTTACAAGCTGAACTAGTTACAAGTTTAGAACCCATTGGAGTACCAACTTCTACTTCATATGGAAAACATACAACTTTCAATTTCACACGCTCCACACATAAGGGAGTAATAAATGAATGAGTATCACCCGGATTAATTAACACCTTAATAGGTTGATTCAGTATGAAGAATGTACCTTCAACAACAGCGGTCTCATCTGGAATCTCCTCGCACTCGATAGCATAGGCTCGAGCCTGGACCCTAGGAACTGGAGTCTTGCCTCTACCGGCTGGTTTACCCTGATTATGCCCTGCCTGACGTTTAGGTCAATCCTTGATCTGATGCTGATCACTGCCGCACCTCATACATCGTCCCAACTTCCTCCAACACTGGGCCTCGGTATGCCCCTTCCTGTCACAATATGAACAGCTGACGGACTGAGTAGCAGGTGAACTACCTGTGGATCCGCGGGCAGAAGAGGCTGATGACGCTTTCGTCGGGCCACGGTTATTCCCTGGTCTGTTCTGGCTCTGGCCCTGACTACGACTCTGACTCTGAAATTTCCTCTACTGACTTGGAGGCTGGTATGGTTTCTTGTTGGGCTGACTCGAACCGGCTCCATCTAGTTTCCTCTTCTCAACTCGAGAGGCAGCAGCAAAGAGGGCAGAGTAAGTAGCGAAGTCATGAGAAGCTAACTGGTCCAGAATTTCTGGCCTCAATCCAATAGTAAATTTCCACATTTTTGCCTCCGGAGTACAAACCATATATTGAGCATAACGGGATAGTCGGTCAAAACGAGCCTCGTACTGGGCCACCGTCATATTACCCTGGGTCAAGTGTGATACCCCGAACCTGGCATGTATTCAATAGCATTTAAAGTTCATTTAAATTGCATTTTATTGACCTTTCACCTTCTTTGACCAAACTAGTTGACTTTTCATCTACATTGACCAACTAGGACAAGGTTGGAATTTTTGAAATGTTTAATAAAAGGCAAACTTGGGATTAGAAATAAAAAAATGCAATGTTAAGTTAGTCAAATTTTGGGTCAAATTTGGAATTAAATCTGAACCAATTGGGGAAGAGTTAGGTAGTAAATTATATATGGTTGGAAAGCTCTATGAGTCTAGTTTCTGAGGCTTCAAACCGTTCGTGAATTGGAGTTTTCTAGAAGAAGTTATGGCCGTTTTCGTAAGGTCGCGCATAGCTGTTTTGGTTTAGCGGGTTGACCGAATCTTTGACCTTTGACTTCTTGTCATTTTTTTTCCTAAATAAGAAGAATGCAAACGAAAAAACAGAGAAGAAAGGCTTGAAGCAATGAGGAAAAGAAAGAGAAAAAGAAAGAAAAAAATTTCAAAACAAATCATCAAATCTTCGCGTGAGCTTGCACGGGGTGGTTTTCGAGGCATCCTACGAGGTTTCCCTAGCGTCTAGGAGCGTCTAAGGTGAGGGTTTCATCATTATTTGTGCATTTGAAAATGTTGAACATAAACTTTAATTTTTGTGATTTAATCGTAGGTTGTTATTTTGTCCGTTTCATTGCTTAAAGTATGTTCCCTAGCAATCGTAGAACACGTATTTATAGCTTTTTAACATTTTCTGCGGTTGAATATTGAAATTGAAATATAAATTGTTAGTTGAATAGTATTTTATGAATAGTAAACCCTTGAAATGATAAAGTTGCGTTGTTATGTTGTCTGTTGATGTGAAAAGGTGCTAGGTATGCTAGAATGCCTAAATGCATGATTTGTTTAGGTTGCGTAATGGAAAAAATGAGAAAAACGCCTTGGTGAAAGTCGGGGTCGTTTAGGTCGAGTTTAGCGTTTTCTCGTTTTGCGTGATGGCATTGTTTCGGGAGGCCATGGAAGCACTTTTGGTGCGATTATGGCGTTGGTTGGGTGTTTCGTTAGTATAGTTGTAGTTCAAACGAGCAAAGGGAAAAATCGGGACTTTGCGTGAATTCCAAGGTTAAGTAGGGTTTCGGGGTCTTTAGACGTGCCTTATAGTAACCTAGAAGGATTGGTGAAGTCGGTTTCCAAAACTCGTGGCTCGTTTGAAAGTAGTAGAGTTTGGTAAGTTGGGGTCATTTTCATGATTTTGTGTGTTTTCATAGAATATTGCTTATAGAATGCTTATATTGCTTATAGAATGATTATGTTGCCTATAGAATGCTTATAATGCCTATAGAATACTTGTTATTGCTTGATAATGTTAGTTGGTGTTGTTCTTGTTACTTGTTTGATTGTAAATGCTTGTTAATGCTTATTACGCTTGTTAGAGTTGATTATTGATTGAAATGTTTAACAATTGTTGATAATGCTTGATATCTCGTTTATCTCCTCTATTCTGTATTATTGTGCTATCGCTCGTTTATTGCCTTGTATCAAGTCTTGCATTGCATAGTGTCTGCGCGTGAGTGATAGGCCTCTCTGGGTAGCCTCGGGTTGCTAGTGTTGGTTGCTCTAGCTCTGTAGCTATTCCCTCTTCTCGCTTGGGTTGCCTCCCAGGGAGATTTGGGTCGTAGATTGATGGATACTTCCGGGGTATTCCAAACTGGTGTTATAAGGTGGTTGCGCGCTTATTGTCATCGTTGTCAACATCAAGCTCGAGATTGATGTATCACTCGTGAAATGGTACATTGCTCGTATGAGTGAACCATAGCCTTCAGAGTGTGGTATAGCTTTGAATGGTTGTGTTAATGCTTTCAGTAATTGCTTATTGTATTGATTGTTTGTCTTGATTGCTTATTTATCAGTTATATTGCTTAACTGTCTTATTTGCATTGAACGACTTTCTTTCTCTCCAATTCGATATCTGTCTCGCCCTCACTGAGTATACATGTTGTGTATACTCACTCCTCACCACCACATTTCAGGAAATGTCATGTTAGCTGGAAAGTTCGTGATTTCGTGAAAGTTCGTTGCCTGAAGGGTTGTCTTGCGTGCCTATGTGGCTTGAGTGTCGAAGTTTGTAAAGATGTATGTTCATATGCTGTTTGTATTTATTGTCAAAAGAAATGTAATTTAAATTTAGCTAAGTAGCTGAGGTGAATTGATAAGCTAGTTTATGTAATCAGTTAGCATAGCTTAACTTCAAGGCATGTCTGTAATGTCCAAAGGAAAAGAGTTAGAATGGCATGATAATTTATTTTATGCAGTAGCTTAGTATGGTTTAACTGTCTAGTTCAAATGTACTTGTCAAAAATGAAAAGAGATAGGTTAGCTTTTAAATTGGAAATGTATGTATACTTGCTGAGTTTAAATTGTTGAGAATCGAGGCTCGGATGGCCTTGAGGTGGTTTTGAATGTTTGGACATGGTATTGGTCCACTTATATGCTATCGCAGGTTTTACATTTCGCCTAGAAACAGGGGAGACTCCGTCTGTTTTCCCTGAAAATTATGCCTGGGTTTGGTTTGGGTTGTGATTAGATCGATTGATAGAACTCCCGGTCTCGAGAGGGATCGGGGTGTTACATCAAGTGCATGAACTCCTCGATCCGCCTCTGCCTGGAGACTGCAGGTACATATTTCTCCTTAAATGCCTTAACGAAATTACCCCACAAGCGAGGTGTCTGATCAGTCTCCCACAGTGCCTCTACAGTGTGCCACCAGTGCTCGGCATCCCCGTGCAACAGAAATACCGCAAACTCCAATTTCTCTTCATCTGTATAATCAAGTGGCCTGAAAATCTTCTCGATCTCGGACAGCCAAGCCTCTGCTTTCTCATCATCAGCTTCCCCGTGGAATTTAGATGGGCGAAAGTCAAGGAACTCCTTCATTCTGCTATGTCTCCCATGGTTGCCATCATTCCTGTTGTTGATGTTGTTGTTGCTGGCTTCACGAGCATCCTGACGTTCCATCACACGGGATACACGATCCATGGCATTTGCCATCATATTAAACATAGCCATACCCGGATTAGTCTGATAGGCATCCCCGGTCTCTTGAGGTTCACCGCTCCTATTAGTAGTACGGGTACTAGGGCCAGCCATCTAAAGGCACAAATTACGATGCACAATTTATTGAAATATGACAATTAAGAATCTAATGCATATGATATGCAACATAATATAGGTACAATTCTAAAAACATTTAAGGCATATAAGTCACTTAAGCACATAGAACATAGAAGGCACATTTATCACACAATAACACATAAACAAGTCATCCTAATTATCTTAGGGCTCTACCCACGGTCCGAGAGTTAAACCCGGCTTATGCAATCTAAGCTCTGATACCATTCTTCTATATGTCACGCCCCAACCCGGCCTATAAGGTTAGACTAGGGTGTGAACTAACATTCAAGTAATATCACGTACTTAGCTGTTTACGAAGATTAACACCTAATGATTTAGTCTAAACTCCAAAGTTCTTCCGGAAAATCGGCAGCATAACGGCTGTAATTGGCCATTTGGTTTAACCTAATTCTCTAAACGCCTCAAAGTTTACCGTCTCAAATTCATTTCCAACTAAGATTAGTAATTTACCATCGATTGGATTGCCTATTGGTTATTTCGACGTCCCGTTTGGTTTATAGCCTAGCATGATACTATGTCTCATTGTTTATTTGTCCTCGTTGCAATATACCTGTTGATCTTAGCTCAATAGCAAGTACCTGTTAAGATTGGATAAGTTCATTTACTTAGATCTTAACTAAAGCGTCATAACCTAAGATAGATACTATCGGTGATAAAAGCAAACGATCACAGTAGTGTTATGTCTAGCATCAGTCTACTTAATATAAGAACAAGCCAAAATTAGACCCCAAATTACAACGGGGGTCTTTTACATTAGCAACAACAAGCAACATAAAATAAATGGTCTTCAAGCAGCACAAAGTACACAAGTAGTCACGCTCAAGCAAAACAACAATGACAAGCAATCACTCCAGGGGTTCATCATTAGGTACATTATCCTCGGGTTCCTGTACCTGTTCTTCTTCACCTGAGATGATAAAAGAGGGTGAGTCATTATGAACTCAGCGAGGGGGAACGAGAAATAAGTTTTGAAACTCATTTTCCGGTTAAACTTATGAAAATCCCTTTCTCAAACATGAATTCAACAGAAATACAAGTACAGAAATAGGAATACCGGTCTTTCCTCCCCGAGGTTCTCTAGGAACCAAGCGAGAGTACTTATACACATATTAAAAAGGATACAGTGAGCTTTTGCTCTCAGATCAGTTGTTGCGCCCGACTTCAAATCATACCCCAAACACGCCAGGTGGGTGTACTCTGGATGTACCCCGAAATCCTACGACCCAACTCTCCGAGGAAGTCTAGCCCCCAAGCGAGAGAGAGAATGGGACCATGGTAGTCACGGGTGCACCGGCAAGCCCGACGCCGCCCAGTGTGCATGATCGCTACCATGCCAACAGGAAAGGTTGCAACCTTGTATGCAATGCACATTCATGACAGGTAATATATCACAGTAGGAGGACAACAAAGTAGGTTGCCTCCGGACAGTCATAAGATTGCACATTGACAGGCAAACAAGCAGGACACGATAAGACAGGAAATTTCACTTGAAAGGCATATAGAGTTATATGAAAATTAAACGGGCAGCCATGTAACACATGTAAAACAGGACATATAACTCATTAAGAAGCCCACGTAATCAAATGATAAGATTATTCAACATGCAGTGAAATTAACATGGGTTCGGTAGCAAGAAAAGCTTATTTGACAACATGCCATGGTCAAATTCACATTTGAAATTATAAAACATTTATGGGCAGCCCACTAAGCATATAATTTCCACACAATAACCAAAAGATCAACACTTAGCAAAACTACCTAGTCATTAGGGTTTCCATTTCATGCTTAATTGTGTGATTAAAACCCTAAGTCAACTCAAAATCATTCTCAAGTCATGCATCATTCAATTCAAGCATCCTCAAGTACTCAAAACAGTCCTCATAACATCCCAACACCATATTTCCACACAATTAGAACCACAAGAGAGGCTACAACAATTTTTCCAAGCACGTAGCTAATTGAAACCTTTACTGCAATAGGCTGTTTTCCCACAATAAATAGGATAATCAAACAATCTCCAAATTCAGTGAATAATATGTCAAATTAAATCTTAAGAAGTTAACTAAAATCAGAAACAAGCCATGCATCAATTGGAGTTCAGAATCATTAGTTATAGCCGAAACAGTGAGGTAGCACAAAACTGTGCAGATTTGCACACTTTTCAGAAATTTACGTTTTTGAGGTCCTTAGGGTCCGTTTTAGCTTTGGTCCATTTCTGACAAAATTGTCCAGAACTGAATTATAGAGCAGTAAACCAAATTTCATGCATTTTGGACATCATTTTCTAAGTCAAATATGGTTCGTTCCACAAGGTCAGTGCATCTGCCAAAACCTGCTTCATTTTTCCAGATTTCCAGATTTGGTCACATTTTAAAGATTTGCCATTTTGAGGACCTTAGACTCAAAATTACCTTCGGCCTATTTCTGGTAAAAATGTTCAAAACTGTCCAAAATAGTCAGCTACCAATTTTTAAGCATTTTCAACATCATTTTATTAGCCAAACTTACCTCGAACAGACTGGTCAGATAGCTGTCAACAATTTCGACTTCACCTAGCATCATTTTCAAGCCAAGATCTTGCCATGCATGGTTGTTTAAGCTTATGAACGACCATATATATCAAGTACAGAAGCAAATACACACATTCATGAGCATGCATGTGAAATTTTGAAGAGTTTTCAAAAGGTTTTAACCCTGACCTTAGCAATCAACCACAAAAATGCTCAAAACCTTTGTTGATGCACAACCTTCTCCTTCTCCTTGCTTAGGCGACAACCCAACCAGATTTTCTCTATTTTTCCTAGCTTAGTGATCAAACTCTTAGTGCATTCATGTAGTTAGGACTTGAAGAAAAGAAATGGAAGCTTAGTAACTCACCTAGGCCGAAAATGGAGCTTCAATGCACATGCATGAGGATTTTTGAACTCTAGCTAGCTTGCTTCGACTTTCTTGATGGCTACTTGACTTGATTTGCTATGTTGTGAGGGAGAGAAGCTATGGAGGTAGCAATGTGCAGCTAGGGCCGAGAGAGAGAGAGAAGTGAGAGGGAATTGAGAGAAAGAAAGAGAAATAAAAGAGAAGTGAATGTTTTGAGCACTTGGTCGGCTATTGCTTTGCAAATTCTGATTTTTTGCGTTGTCTTTAGTGTGATGTTTGAATTGTTAGTGGAGAATGGTGATGTACCCGAGATGGTGGCTTAGTGTTTAGCAAAGTGTGGCTTTGATGTAAGCAAAAGGTATGACAATGTGAAGATTTGTCTCAAGCATGCATGAATAAATTATGTTGCTCAAATTTTTCTCTCAAGAACATGGTGTGGTCGGCCAAGGGCTTGCAATTGCTGAAAATTCAGATTCTATTTAATGCATTTTAGATTATAATAAGGGTGAAATTTGAGGTGCATTGGTTTTGGGTGAGAATAAAGAATAAGGAATGTTTTGTTTTTAGTAAATTTTTGTCTTCTAGTGAATTGGTTTAGGATTATTATATTGATAGTGGACTTTGTAGGATTGTTTAATAGTCTAGTGCTTCGTGAAAGATGCTTTCTTAATTAGCGCGAAGGCACTCTTTCCTAGGTCTAGGCACGCACTACGAGGTAGGACACGAACTACGAGATGAACGCAGGTTTTTCAAGTAATTGCATGCAACCCTAAATGAATGCACGTAATTCAATGCATGGCACATAAAATGAACACAATTCTTAAACCTAGGTCATGGCACGAAAATCTAGGTTAGGGCACACGAAGGTAGGTTTCGCACGCAAATCGGGGTCGGGCCTCACACTATGCCTATTTTTGGAGCCTAAAATCGAACGTTTTCATTAGTTTCATGCCACTTTTCTTCTTTTGCCCAGTTTTTCCATCCCGGATCGTACGTCGTGAGCGGTTAAAGGGACGACAACCTGACTCGCGGTGCATCAGAGGGCCCTACAACGTGTCGATATCATGTCTTGCGAGGTTGCTGCATTTTTTAAGCGGATGGGTTGTCGTTAAGCCCATGGGGCCTTTTGAATGGGCCATCTCTCTAGGCTGGCGCTGTGAACCGTTAACACATATAGAAATTGTGCCCTCAACATGACGGGTGCGATCATACCCACACTAATGCACCGGATCCCATCAGAACTCCGAAGTTAAGCGTGCTTGGCAAAATACTTTATCTACCAACTCTCTATTATCGAATCCCACGGAACATTGGGCAAGACAACTTCACTTCACGTAGAGGCCAAGCCCGCAAACCGAGGGCGTAGGGTTTGTGACCAGGTCTCCGTCGCTCCGGTGCCCATAACTTTTGATCCGTAAGGAGTTACGTGGCGCACATCATACCGTTGCAAAGCTCTCTGAGAGATCTATGATGGGGGCAGCCAGCTTGCTCGCTGTGCCCGTTTTTTGAGCCCAAAATCGAACGTTTTCATCAGTTTCAGGCCACTTTTGTTCTTTTGCTCTATTTTTTCGTCCCGGATCATACGTCGTGTGCTGTTAAAAAGACGACAACCTGACTCGCGGGACATCAGAGGGCCCTACAACATGTCGATATCACGTCTTGTGAGTATGTTGCGTTGTTGAAGTGGATGGGCTGTCGTTAAGCCCATTGGGCCTTCTGAATTGGCCATCTCTCTAGGCTGGGACTGTGAACCGTTAACACATATAGGAATTGTGCCCTCAACATGACGGGTACGATCATACCAGCACTAATGCACCGGATCCCATCAGAACTTTGAAGTTAAGCGTGCTTGGGCGAGAGTAGTACTTGGATGGGTGACCCCCTGGGAAGTCCTCGTGTTGCACCCCCTTTTCAATTTTTTTTGCCCTGGTTACGGTTGCCAAGAAACTTAATCCACCAAATCTCTATTACCGAATCCCACGGAACATTGGGCAAGACAACCTCGCTTCACGTAGAGGCTGGGCCCGCAAACCGAGGGCGTAGGGTTTGTGACCAGGACTCCAACGCTCCGGTGCCCATAACTTTTGATCCGTAAGGAGTTACGCAGCACACAGCATACCGTTGCAAAGCTCTTTGAGATCTCTACGACAAAGGCAGCCTGCTTGCTCGCTTTGCCCCTTTTTGGAGCCCAAAATCGAACGTTTTCATCAATTTCAGGCCATTTTTCTTCTTTTGCTATGTTTTTCCGTCCCGGATCGTATGTCGTGAGCTGTTAAAAGGATGACAACCTGACTCGCGGGACATCAGAGGGCCCTACAACGTGTCGATATCACGTCTTGCGAGGATGCTGCGTTGTTGAAGCGGATGGGTTGTCGTTAAGCCCATTGGGCCTTTTGAATGTGCCATCTCTTTAGGCTGGGACTGTGAACTGTTAACACATATAGGAATTGTGCCCTCAACATGACGGGTGTGATCATACCAGCACTAATGCACCGGATCCCATCAGAACTCCGAAGTTAAGCGTGCTTGGGCGAGAGTAGTACTCGGATGGGTGACCCCCTGGGAAGTCCTCGTGTTGCACCCCCTTTTCAAATTTTTTTGCCCTGGTTAGGGTTGCGAAGATACTTTATCCACCAAATCTCTATTACTGAATCCCACGGAAAATTGGGCAAGAAAACTTCGCTTCACGTAGAGGCCGGGCCCGCAAACTGAGGGCGTAGGGTTTGTGACCAGGTCTCCGTCGATCCGGTGCACATAACTTTTGATCCGTAAGGAGTTACGTGGTGCACAGCATACCGTTGCAAAGCTCTCTGAGAGCTCTAGCACGGGGGCAGCGAGCTTGCTCTCTGTGCCCATTTTTGGAGTCCAAAATCGAACGTTTTCAATAGTTTCAGGGCACTTTTCTTCTTTTGCCCTGTTTTTCCATCCAGGATCGTATGTCGTGAGCTGTTAAAAGGACGACAACCTGACTCGCAGGACATCAGTGTGAGGCCCGACCCCGAATAACGTGTCCTACCTCGATTTGCGCGTCTTAGACCTAAAATTATATGGCTGACCTAGGATTATGTGCCCTGTCTTGGTTTTTGTGCATGCCTTGTTATACGTGCCTTAACCTAGAATTGTGTGCCCTAATCCTCGATATACGTGCGATACCTAGATAAACATGCCATGACCTTAATTTACTTGCGAGAACTTGATTTGCGTGTGTCTCTTCATTTCGTGTGCATTAACCTTGAACTGCGTGTCTTAACCTAGGTTTATGAGTCGTGTCTTGAATTACGTGCATTGCATTGAATTACGTGCCTTATTTTGATCTACATTCATTCACCTAGGGTTGCGTGCGTTAGCATTGGAATCTGTGCATTAGACTTGAAGTACGTGCCTTAGTCTAGAAGTTCGTGTCTTACCTCGTAGTTCATGTTTACCTCGTGTTTCATGCCCCGTCTTGATTTCGGTGTGTGCCTCGTAGTGCGTACCCTAGACCTAGGAATCCGTGCCACCACGTTAATCAAGAAAGCATCCTACACAAAGCACTAAACTATAAAATAATCCTAATTCAAATCTCTACAAAATCCACTAACAATAAACAATTCAATCTACACAAACACCTAAACATTCTTTATTATTTATTCTCACCCAAAACCAATGCACCTCAAATTTCACCCTTATTATAATCCATAATATGTTAAATAGAATCTGAAATTTCAGCAATTTGCAAGCCCTTGGCTGACCACTAAGTGCATTTAGTCTAGCATTGCATAATTTATTCATAATCCTAGACAAACTATGACACAAAGGCATTAAAAAATTGCTCAATTCCCCTCAAATCTCCACCATTTTCGACCAGCCCTTGCATGCCCATGCTAGCATTCAAAAAATAACATTTTGAAGACACAAAAATCAGATTTTGGCTGCCCAAGGCTGACCACACCCTCAAAGGAATTGCTAAGCCATCACTTTGTCACATTCTCTCATTTTCCATCAACTTCTCTCACTTCCCTCTCATTTCCTCTCTCCATTTCAGTTCTTGGCTGAGTTATCTATCTCCTTGGCTTGTCTTCTTCATAACTTAGCTAAGCCAAGTCAAGCAAACATCAAGAAAGTCGAGCAAACAAGCTAGAGTTCGAAAATCACTCTTGCATGTGCATTGAAGCATCATTTCGGCCCTAGGTAAGCTTCTTGACAACCATTTCTTTTCTCCATGGTTGAACCTCATGCTTGTGCTAAGAGATTGATCATTAAGCTAGGAAAAATAGAGAAAAACTAGTGAGGTTCTCGGTTAAGCAAGGGAAAGGAGAAGATTTGAGCTTCAACAAAGGGTCTTGAGCATTTTGTGGTTGATTGCTAAGGTGAGGGTTAAAACCTTTTGAAAACTCTTTAAAATTTCACATGCATGCTCATGAATGTGTGTGTTTGCTTCTGTACTTGAGATATATGGTCGTTCATAAGATTAAACAACCATGCATGGCAAGATCTTGGCTTGAAAATGATGCTAGGTGAAGTCGAAATGGATGACAGCTCTCTGACCAGTCTGTTCGAGGTAAGTTTAGCTAAGCAAATGATGTTGAAAATGCTTGAAAATTGGTGGGTACTAGTTTGGACAGTTTTGAACATTTTTCCCAGAAATAGGCCGAAGCTAATTTTGACTCTAAGGTCCTCAAAATAGCAAATCATTAAAATGTGACCAAATCTGGAAATCTGGAAAAATGAATCAGGTTTTGGCAGATGCACTGACCTTGTGGAACGAATCATATTTGACTTAGTAAACGTTTCCCAAAAAGGCATGAAATTTGGTGTGATGCTATATTTTTCAGTTCTGGACAATTTTGTCAGAAATGGACCAAAGCTAAAACTGACTCTAAGGACCTCAAAAACGCCATTTTCTGGATAGTGTGCAAATCTGGACAGTTTTGTGCTACCTCACTGTTTCGGCTATAACTAATGATTCTGAACTCCAATTGATGCAAGGTTTGTTTCTGAGTTTAGTTAACTTCTTAAGCTTTAATTTGACATCTTATTCACTGAATTTGGAGATTGTTTGATTATCCTATTGATTGTGAGAAAACAGCCTATTGCAGTAAAGGTTTTATTTAGCTACATGCTTGGAAAATTATTGTAACCTCTTGTGATACTAATTGTGTGGAAAAGTTGTGTTGGGATGTTATGTGGACTGTTTTGAGTACTTGAGGATGTTTGAATGGAATGATGCATGACTTAAGAATGACTTTGAGTTGACTTAGGGTTTTCATCACACGATTAAGCATGAAATAGAAACCCTAATGACTAGGTAGCTTTACTAAGTGTTGATCTCTTGGTTTGGTGTGGAAATTATATGCTTAGTGGGCTGCCTATAATTGTTCTATAACTTCAAATGTGAATTTGACCATGGCATGTTGTCAAATAAGCTTTTCTTGCTACCGAACCCACGTAAATGTTGTTGCATGTTGAATAATTCGTATCACTTGATTATATGAGCTTCTTAATGAGTTATATGACATGTTTTACATGTGTTACATGGCTGCCCGATTAATGTTCATATAACTCCATATGCCTCTCATGTGAAATTACTTGTCTTATCGTGCCTCGTTCGACTACTTGTTAACATGCGATCTTATAACTGCTCGGAGGCAACCTACTTTGTTGTCCTCCTAATGTGATATGTTAAATGTTATAAATGTGCATTGCATTCGAGGTTGCAACCTTTTAGTGTGGCATGGTAGTGTTTCACGCACGCCGGGCGGCGTCGGGCTTGCCGGTGTTACCGTGACTGCCATGGTCCAATTCCCATTCTCGCTTGGCATTTCACCCTTGGAGAGTTGGGTCGTAGAATTTCGGGGTACAACCGGAGTACACCCACCTGGCGTGTTTTGGGGATGAATTAAAGTCGGCCGCAACTCCTGTTACTTGACTTGATCTGAGAGCTAAAGCTCACCGTATCCTTTTTATTATGTGTATAAGTACTCCCGCTTGGATCCTAGAGAGCCTCGGGGAGGAAAGACTGGTATTCCTGTTCCGTACTTGTAATTCTGTACTTGTATTTCTGTTGTATTCATGTTTGAGAAAGGGATTTTCATACGTTTAACTGGAAAATGAGTTTCAAAACTTATTTGTCGCCCCCCCTTGCTGAGTTCATAAGGACTCACCCTCTTTTATCATCTCAGGTGAAGAAGAACAGGTGCAGGAACCCGAGGATGATGTACCTAATGATGAACCCCTGGAGTGATTGCCTGTTATTGTTGTTTTGCTTGAACGTGACTACTTGTGTACCTTGTGCTGCTTGAAGACTATTTATCTTATGTTGTTGTTGTTGCTAATGTAAAAGACCCCCATTGTAATTTGGGGTCTAATTTTGGTTTGTACTTATGTTAAGTAGACTGATACTAGACATGACACTACTATGATCGTTTTGCTTTTACTACCGCTAGTATCTATCTTAGGTTACGACGCTTTAGTTAAGAACTAAGTAAATGAACTTATCCAATCTTAATAGGTACTTGCTATTGAGCTAAGATCAACAGGTATATTTGTAACGAGGACAAATAAACAAACGAGACATAGTATCATGCTAGGTTATAAATCAAACGGGACGTCGAAATAACCAATAGGCAATTCAATTGATGATAAAATAGTAAATTCTAGTTGGGAATGAACTTGAATTGAAATTTTTGAGGCTGTTAGAAAATTTAGGTCAAAACAAAGAGCTCAATTACAGCCGTTATGCTGCCGGATTTCCAAAAAATTTGGAGTCTAGAATAAAACATTAAGTGTTAAACCTCCTAGAACGATTAAGAATGTGAATGGACTTGAATGTTTAGATCACACCCTAGTCTAACCTTTATAGGCCGGGTTGGGGCGTGACATCAGAGGGCCCTATAACGTGTCGATATCACGTCTTGCAAGGATGCTGCGTTGTTGAAGCGGATGGGTTGTCATTAAGCCCATTGGGCCTTTTGAATGGGCTATCTCTCTAAGCTAGGATTGTGAACCATTAACACATATAGAAATTGTGCCTTCAACATGACGAGTGTGATCATACCAGCATTAATGCACCGGATCCAATCAGAACTCCGAAGTTAAGCGTGCTTGGGCGAGAGTAGTACTAGGATGGGTGACCCCTTGGGAAGTCCTCGTGTTGCACCCCCTTTTCATTTTTTTTTGCCCTGGTTAAGGTTGCCAAGATACTTCATCCACCAAATCTCTATTATAGAATCCCACAGAACATTGGGCATGACAACTTCGCTTCACGTAGAGGCCGGGCCCGCAAACCGAGGGCGTAGGGTTTGTGACCAGGTCTCCGTCGCTTCGGTGCCCATAACTTTTGATCCGTAAGGAGTTACGCAGCGCACAGCATACCGTTGTAAATCTCTTTGAGAGCTCTACGACTGGGGACACCAGCTTGCTCGCTGTGTTGGTTTTTGGAGCCCAAAATCGAAGGTTTTGATCAGTTTTGGGACAATTTTCTACTTTTGCTGTGTTTTTTCGTCCCGAATCTTACGTTGTGAGCTGTTAAAAGGACGACAACCTAACTCGCGAGATATTACAGGGCCCTACAATGGGTCTATATCACGTCTTGCGAGGATGCTGCGTTGTTGAAGCGGATGGGATGTCGTTAAGCCCATTGGGCCTTTTGAATTGGCCATCTCTCTAGGCTGGGACTGCGAACCATTAACACATATAGGAATTGTACCCTCAACATGACGGGTGCGATTATACCAGCACTAATGCACCGGATTCCATCAGAACTCTGAAGTTAAGCGTGCTTGGGCGAGAATAGTACTAGGATGGGTGACCCCCTGAGAAGTCCTCGTGTTGCACCCCCTTTTCAATTTTGTTTGCCCTGTTTAGGGTTGCCAAGATACTCTATCCACCAAATCTCTATTACCAAATCCCACAGAACATTGGGCAAGAAAACTTTGCTTCATGTAGAGGCCGGGCCCGCAAACCGAGGGTGTAGGGTTTGTGGCCAGGTCACCGTAGCTCCGGTGCTCATAACTTTTGATCCGTAAGGAGTTACGCGGAGCACAGCATACCGTTGCAAAGCTCTCTGAGAGCTCTACGACAGGGGCAGCCAGCTTGCTCGCTTTGCCCAATTTTGGAGCCCAAAATCGAACGTTTTCATCAATTTCAGGCACTTTTGTTCTTTTGCTCTGTTTTTACGTCCCGGATCGTACGTCGTGAGTTCTGTAAAGGACGACAACCTGACTCGTGGGACATCAGAGGGCCCTACAACGTGTCGATATCACATCTTGCGAGGATGCTACGTTGTTGAAGCAGATGGGTTGTCGTTAAGCCCATTGGGCATTTTGAATGGGCCATCTCTCTAGGCTGGGACTGTGAACCGTTAACACATATAGGAATTATGCCCTCAACAAGACGGGTGCGATCATACCAGCACTAATGCACCGGATCCCATCAAAACTACGAAGTTAAGCATGCTTGGGCGAGAGTAGTACTAGGATGGGTGACCCCTTGGGAAGTCCTCGTGTTGCACCCCATTTTCAAATTTTTTTGCCCTGGTTAGAGTTGCCAAGATACTTTATCCACCAAATCTCTATTACCGAATCCCACGGAACATTGGGCAAGACAACTTCACTTCACGTAGAGGCCGGGCCAGCAAACTGAGGGCGTAGGGTTTGTGACCAGGTCTCCGTCGCTTCGGTGCCCATAACTTTTGATCCGTAAGGAGTTACGCAGCGCAATGCATAACGTTGCAAAGCTCTCTGAGAGCTCTACGACGGGGGCAGCGAGCTTGCTCACTGTGCCCATTTTTGGAGACCAAAAACGAACGTTTTGATTAGTTTCAGGCCACTTTTCTTCTTTGGCCCTATTTTTCAGTCCCGGATCGTACGTCGCGAGCTGCTAAAAGGACGACAACCTGACTCGCGGTACATAAGAGGGCCCTACAATGTGTCGATATCATGTCTTGTGAGTATGCTGTGTTGTTGAAGTGGATGGGTTATCGTTAAGCCCATTAGGCCTTTTGAATGGGCCATCTCTCTAGGCTGGGAGTGTGAACCGTTAACACATATAGGAATTGCGCCCTTAACATGACGGGTGCGATCATACCAGCACTAATGCACCGGATCCCATCAGAACTCCGAAGTTAAGCGTGCTTGGGCGAGAGTAGTACTAGGATGGGTGACCCCCTGGGAAGTCCCCGTGTTGCACCCCCTTTTCAATTTTTTTTGCCCTGGTTAGGGTTGCCAAGGTACCTTATCCACCAAATCTCTATTACCGAATCCCACGGAACATTGGGCAAGACAACTTCGCTTCACGTAGTGGCCGAGCCCGCAAACCGAGGGCGTAGGGTTTGTGACCAGGTCTCCGTAGCTCCAGTGCACATAACTTTTGATCCGTAAGGAGTTACGCGGCGCACAGTATACCGTTGCAAAGCTCTCTGAGAGCTATACGACGGGGCGGCCAGCTTGCACGTTGTGCCAAATTTTGGATCCCAAAATCGAACGTTTTCATCAGTTTCAGGCCACTTTTGTTCTTTTGCTCTATTTTTCCATCCCGCATTGTTCGTCGTCAACTGTTAAAAGGACGACAACCTGACTCGCGGGACATCAGAGGGCCCTACAATGTGTCGATATCACGTCTTGCGAGGCTGCTACGTTGTTGAAGCGGATGGGTTGTCGTTAAGCCAATTGGGCCTTTTGAATGGGCCATCTCTCTAGGCTGGGACTGTGAACCGTTAACACACATAAGAATTGTGCCCTCAACATGACGGGTGCGATCATACCCACACTAATGCACTGGATCCCATCAGAACTCCGAAGTTAAGCGTGCTTGGACGAGAGTAGTACTACGATGGGTGACCCCCAGGGAAGTCCTCGTGTTGTACCCCCTTTTCAATTTTTTTTCCATGGTTAGGGTTGCAAGATACTTTATCCACAAATTCTCTATTACCGAATCCCACGAAACATTGGGCAAGACAACTTCGCTACACGTAGAGGCCGAGCCCGTAAACCAAGGGCGTAGGGTTTGTGACCAGGTCTCCGTCACTCCGGTTCCCATAACTTCTGATCCGTAAGGAGTTACGTGGCGCACATCATACCGTTGCAAAGCTCACTAAGAGCTCTACGACGGGGGCAGCCAGCATGCTAGCTGTGCCCCTTTTTGGTGCCTAAAATCGAACGTTTTGATCAGTTTCAGGCCACTTTTCTTCTTTCGGGCAGTTTTTCTGTCCCGGAGCGTACGTCGTGAGCTATTAAAAGGACGACAACCTGACTCGCGGTACATAATAGGGCCCTATAACGTGTCGATATCACGTCTTGCGAGGATGCTACATTGTTGAAGCGGATGGGTTATCGTTAAGCCCATTAGGCCATTTGAATGGGCCATCTCTCTAGGCTGGCACTGTGAACCGTTAACACATATAGGAATTGTGCCCTCAACATGACGGGTGCGATCATACCAGCACTAATGCACTGGATTCCATCAGAACTCCGAAGTTAAACGTGCTTGGGCGAGAGTAGTACTTGGATGGGTGACCCCGTGGGAAGTCCTCATGTTGCACCCCTTTTTCAATTTTTTTTGCCCTGGTTTGGGTTGCCAAGATACTTTATCCCCTAAATCTCTATTACCGAATCCCATGAAACATTGGGCAAGACAACTTCGCTTCACGTAAAGGCCGGGCCCGCATACCTAGGGCGTATGGTTTGTGACCAGGTCTCCGTCGCTTGGGTGCCCATAACTTTTGATCCGTAAGGAGTTACGCAGCGCACAGCATACCGTTGTAAAGCTCTTTGAGAGCTCTACAACTAGGGCCGCCAGCATGCTCGCTGTGCCCATTTTTGGAGCCCAAAATCGAATGTTTTCATCAGTTTGAGGCCACTTTTCTTCTTTTGCTCTGTTTTTCCGTTCCGGATCGTACGTCGTGAGCTGTTAAAAGGACGACAACCTGACTCGCGGGACATCAGAGGGCCCTACATTGGGTCGATATCACGTCTTGCGAGGATGCTATGTTGTTGAAGCGGATGTGTTGTCGTTAAGCCCATTGGGCCTTTTGAATGGGCCATCTCTCTAGGTGGGGACTGTGAACCGTTAACACATATAGGAATTGTGCCCTCGACATGATGGGTGCGATTATACCAGCACTAATGCACCGGATCCCATCAGAACTCTGAAGTTAAGCGTGCTTGGGCGAGAATAGTACTAGGATGGGTGACCCCCTGGTAAGTCCTCATGTTGCACCCCCTTTTCAATTTTGTTTGCCCTGGTTAGGGTTGCCAAGATACTTTATCCACCAAATCTCTATTACCGAATCCTACGGAACATTGGGCAGGACAACTTCGCTTCACGTAGAGGCCAGGCCCGCAAACCAAGGGGGTAGGGTTTGTGACCAGGTCTCCGTCGCTCCGGTGCCCATAACTTTTGATCCGTAAGGAGTTACGCGGTGCACAGTATACCGTTGCAAAGCTCCTTGAGAGCTCTACGACGAGGCGAGCTAGCTTGCTCGCTTTTCCCAATTTTGGAGCCCAAAATCGAACATTTTCATCCATTTCAGGCCACTTTTGTTCTTTTGCTATGTTTTTTCGTCCCGGATCGTACGTCGTGAGCTGTGTAAAGGACGACAACCTGACTTGCGGGAAATCAGAGGGCCCTACAGCGTGTCGATATCACGTCTTGCGAGGATGCTGCGTTGTTGAAGCGGATGGGTTGTCGTTAAGCCCATTGGGCCTTTTGAATGGGCCATCTCTCTAGGCTGGGACTGTGAACCGTTAACAAATATAGGAATTGTGCCCTCAACATGACGGGTGAGATCATACCAGCACTAATGCACCGGATCCCATCAGAACTACGAAGTTAAGCGTGCTTGGGCGAGAGTAGTACTAGGATGGGTCACCCCCTGGGAATTCCTCGTGTTGCACCCCCTTTTCAATTTTTTTTGCCCTGGTTAGGGTTGCCAAGATACTTTATCCACCAAATCTCTATTACCGAATCCCACGGAACATTGGGCAAGACAACTTCACTTCACGTAGAGGCCGGGCCCGCAAACCGAGGGCGTAGGGTTTGTGACCAGGTCTCCGTCGCTCCAGTGTCCATAACTTTTGATCTGTAAGAAGTTACGCGGTGCACAACATAACGTTACAAAGCTCTCTGAGAGCTCTACGACGGGGGCAGCGAGCTTGCTCACTGTGCCTATTTTTGGAGACCAAAATCTAACGTTTTCATCACTTTCAGGCCACTTTTCTTCTTTTGCCCTATTTTTCCGTCCCGGATCGTACTTCGTGAGCTGATAAAAGGACAACAACCTGACTCGCGGGATATCAGAGGGCCCTACAACGTGTTGATATCACGTCTTGCGAGGATGCTGAGTTGTTGAAGTGGATGGGTTGTCGTTAAGCCCATTGGGCATTTTGAATGGGCCATCTCTCTAGGCTCGGACTGTGAACCGTTAACACATATAGGAATTGTGCCCTCAACATGACGGGTGCGATCATACCAGCACTAATGCACCGAATCCAATAAGAAATCCGAAGTTAAGGGTGCTTGGGCGAGAGTAGTAATAGGATGGGTGACCCCCTGGGAACTCCTCGTGTTGCACCCTCTTTTCAAATTTTTTTGTCCTAGTTAGGGTTGCCAAGATACTTTATCCACCAAATCTCTATTACCGAATCTCATGGAACATTGGGCAAGACAACTTCGCTTCACGTAGAGGCTGAGCCTGCAAATCGAGGGCGTAGGGTTTGTGACCAGGTCTTCATAGCTTCGGTGTCGATAACTTTTGATCCGTAAGGAGTTACGCAGCGCACAGCATACCTTTGCAAAGCTCTCCAAGAACTCTACGATTGGGGCCGACAGTTTGCACGCTGTGCCCATTTTTGGAGCCCAAAATCGAACGTTTTCAACTGTTTCAGGCCACTTTTCTTCTTTTGCACTGTTTTTTCGCCCCGGATCGTAAGTCGTGAGTTGTTAAAAGGACGACAACCTGACTCGTTGGACGTCAGAGGGCCCTACAACGTGTCGATCTCACGTCTTGCGAGGATGCTACGTTGTTGAAGAGGATGGGTTGTCCTTAAGCCTATTTGGCCTTTTGAATGGGCCATCTCTCTAGGCTGGGACTGTGAACCGTTAACACATATAGGAATTGTGCCCTCAACATGACGGGTGCGATCATACCAGCACAAATGCACCGGATCCCATCAGAACTCCAAAGTTAAGCGTGATTGGGCATGAATAGTACTAGGATGGGTGACCCCGTGGGAAGTCCTCATGTTTCACCCCCTTTTCAATTTTTTTTGCCCTGGTTAGGGTTGCCAAGATACTTTATCCACCAAGTCTCTATTACCGAATCCCACGGAACATTGGGCAAGACAACTTCGCTCCACGTAGAGGCCGGGCCCGCAAACCTATGGCGCAGGGTTTCTGACCAAGTCTCCGTCACTCCGGTGCCCATAACTTTTGATCCGTAAGGAGTTACGCGGCGCACAGCATACCGTTGCAAAGCTCTCTGAGAGCTCTACGACGGGGGTAGCCAGCTTGCTCGCTTTGCTCCTTTTTGGATCCCAAAATGAAACGTTTTTATCAGTTTGAGGCAACTTTTCTTCTTTTGCCCTACTTTTCCGTCCTGGATCGTACGTCGCGAGCTATTGAAAGGACGACAACCTGACTAGCGGTACATCAGAGGGCCCTACAATGTGTCGATATCACGTCTTGCGAGGATGCTGCGTTGTTGAAGCGGTTGGGTTATCGTTAAGCCCATTGGGCCTTTTGAATGGGCCATCTCTCTAGGCAGGCACTGTGAACCGTTAACACATATAGGAATTATGCCCTCAACATGACGGGTGCGATCATACCAGCACTAATGCACTGGATCCCATCAGAACTCCGAAATTAAGCGTGCTTGGGCGAGAGTAGTACTAGGATGGGTGACCCCCTGGGAAGTCCTCGTGTTGCACCCCCTTTTCAATTTTTTTTGCCCTGGTTAGGGTTGCCAAGATACTTTATGCACCAAATCTCTATTACCGAATCCCACGGAACATTGGGCAAGACAACTTCACTTCATGTAGAGGCCGATCCCGCAAACCGAGGGCGTAGGGTTTGTGAACAGGTCTCCGTCGCTGCGGTGCCCATAACTTTTGATCCGTAAGGAGTTACGCGGCGCACTGCATAACGTTGCAAAGCTCTTTGAGTGCTCTACGACGAGAACAGCCAGTTTGTTCGCTGTGCCCAATTTTGGAGCCCAAAATCGAACATTTTCATCAGTTTCAGGCCACTATTGATCTTTTGCTCTGTTTTACCATCCCAGATTGAACATCGTGATCTGTTAAAAGGATGACAACCTGACTCGCGGGACATCATAGGGCCCTACAACGTGTCGATATCACGTCTTGCGAGGATGCTGCGTTATTGAAGCGGATGGGTTGTCATTAAGCCCATTGGGCTTTTTGAATAAAACCATCTCTCTAGGCTGGGACTGTGAACCGTTAACACATATAGGAATTGTGCCCTCAACATGACGGGTGCGATCATACCAGCACTAATGCACTGGATCCCATCAGAACTCCGAAGTTAAGCGTGCTTGGGCGAGAGTAGTACTAGGATGGGTGACCCCCTGGGAAGTCCTCGTGTTGCACCCTTATCAATTTTTTTTGCCCTGGTTAGGGTTGCCAAGATACTTTATCCATAAATTATCTATTACCGAATTCCACGGAACTTTGGGCAAGACAACTTCGCTTCACATAGAGGCGAAGCTCGTAAACCGAGGGCGTAGGGTTTCTGACCAGGTCTCCGTCGCTCCGGTGCCCATAACTTTTGATCCGTAAGGAGTTACGCAGCGTATATCATACTGTTGCGAAGCTCACTGAGAGCTCTACGACAGGGGGGGTAGCCAGCTTGCTTGCTGTGCCCCTTTTTGGTGCGCAAAATCGAACGTTTTGATCAGTTTCTGGCCATTTTTCTTCTTTTACCCTTTTTTTTGGTACTAGATCGTACGTCGCGAGCTATTAAAAGGACGACAACCTGACTTGCGGTACATCAGAGGGCCCTACAACGTGTCGATATCACATCTTGCGAGGATGTTACGTTGTTGAAGCGGATGAGTTATCGTTAAGCCCATCGGGCCTTTTGAATGGGCCATCTCTCTAGGCTGGCATTGTGAACCGTTAACCCATATAGGAATTGTGCCCTCAACATGACGGGTGCGATCATACCAGCACTAACGCACCGGATCCCATCAGAACTCCGAAGTTAAGCGTGCTTGGACGAGAGTAGTACTAGGATGGGTGACCCCTTGGGAAGTCCTCGTGTTCCACCCCATTTTCAATTTTTTTTGCCCTGGTTAGGGTTGCCAAGATACTTTATCCACCAAATCTCTATTACCGAATCCCACTGAACATTGGGCAAGACAACTTCGCTTCACGTAGAGGCCGGGCTCGCAAACCGAAGGCGTAGGGTTTGTGACCAGGTCTCCGTCGCTGTGGTGCCCATAACTTTTGATCCGTAAGGAGTTACGCGGCGCACAGCATACCGTTACAAAGCACTGTAAGAGCTCTAAGATTGGGGCAGCTAGCTTGCTCGCTGTGACCGTTTTTGAGCCAAAATCGAACGTTTTCATCAGTTTCAGGCCACCTTTCTTCTTTTGCTCTATTTTTTCATCCCGGATCGTAAGTCGTGAGCTGTTAAAAGGAAGACAACCTGACTCGCGGGACATCAGAGGGCCCTACAATGTGTCGATATCACGTCTTGTGAAGATGCTGCGTTGTTGAAGCGAATGGTTTGTCGTTAAGCCCATTGGGCATTTTGAATGGGCCATCTTTCTAGGCTGGGACTATGAACCGTTAACACATATAGGAATTGTGCCCTCAACATGACGGGTCCGATCATACCAACACGAATGCAACGGATCCCACCAGAACTCTGAAGATAAGCTTGCTTGGGTGAGAGTAGTACTAGGATGGGTGACCCCATGGGAAGTCCTCGTGTTGCACCCCCTTTTCAATTTTTTTTGCCCTGGTTAGGGTTGCCAAGATACTTTATCCGCCAAATCTCTATTACCGAATCACACGGAACATTAGGCAAGACAACTTTGCTTCACGTAGAGGCCAGACCCGCAAATCGAGGGCGTAGGGTTTGTGACCAGGTCTACGTTGCTCCGGTGCCCATAACCTTTGATCCGTAAGGAGTTACGTAGCGCACCGCATACTGTTGCAAAGCTCTCTAAGAGCTCTACGACGGGGGCAGCCAGCTTGCTCGTTGTGCCCATTTTTGGAGACCAAAATCGAACATTTTCATCAATTTCAGGCCACTTTTCTTCTTTTGCTCTGTTTTTCCATCCCGAATCGTACGTCGTGAGCTGTTAAAAGGACGACAACTTGACTCGCGGGACATCAGAGGGCCTTACAACGTGTCAATATCACGTCTTGCGAGGATGCTGCATTGTTGAAGAAGATGGGTTGTCGTTAAGCCCATTGGGCCTTTTGAATGGGCCATCTCTCTAGGCTGGGTCTGGGAACCGTTAACACATATAGGAATTGTGCCCTCAACTTGATGGGTGCGATCATACCTGCACTAACGCACCGAATCCCATCTAAATTCCGAAGTTAAGCATGTTTGGGCGAGAGTAGTACTCGGATGGGTGACCCCCTGGGAAGTCCTCGTGTTGCACCCCCTTTTCAATTTTTTTTTGCCCTGGTTAGGGTTGCCAAGATACTTTATCCACCAAATCTCTATTACCGATTCCCACGGAACATTGGGCAAGACAACTTCGCTTAACGTAGAGGTCGAGCCCGCAAACCGAGGGCGCAGGGTTTGTGACCAAGTCACCGCCGCTCCGGTGCCCATAACTTTTGATCCATAAGGAGTTACGCAGCGCACGGCATACCGTTGCAATGCTCTCTAAGACTCTTCGACAGGGGCAACAGGCTTGCTCGCTATGCCCTTTTTGGAGCCAAAAATCGAACGTTTTCATCAGTTTCGGGCCACTTTTCTTCTTTTGACCTATTTTTTCATCCAGGATCATACGTCGTGAGTTGTTAAAAGGACGACAACATGGCTCACGGTACATCAGAGGGCCCTACAACGTGTCGATATCACTTCTTGTGAGGATGCTACGTTGTTGAAGCAGATGGGTTATCGTTAAGCCCATTGGGCCTTTTGAATGGGCCATCTCTCTAGGCTGGCATTGTGAACCGTTAACACATATAAGAATTGTGTCCTTAACATAACGAGTTCAATCATACCAGCACTAATGCACCGGATCCCATCAGAACTCCGAAGTTAAGCGTGCTTGGGCGAGAGTAGTACTATGATGGGTGACCCCCTGGGAAGTCCTCGTGTTGCACCCCCTTTTCAATTTTTTTTGCCCTGGTTAGGGTTGCCAAGATATTTTATCCACCAAATCTCTATTACCGAATCCCACGGAACATTGGGCAAGAGAACTTCGCTTCACGTAGAAGCCGAGCCCGCAAACCAAGGGCGTAGGGTTTGCGACGTGGTCTCCGTCTCTCCGGTGCCCATAACTTTTGATCCGTAAGGAGTTACGCGGCGCACAGCATACCATTGCAAAGCTCTTTGAGAGCTCTACAACGGGGGCAGCCAGCTTGCTCACTTTGCCCATTTTTGGAGCCAAAAATTGAACGTTTTCATCAGTTTCAGGCCACTTTTGTTCTTTTGCTCTATTTTTCCGTCCCAGATCGTACGTCGTTAGCTGTTAAAAGGACGACAACCTGACTCGCGGGACATCAGAGGGCCCTACAACGTGTCGATATCACGTATTGCGAGGATGCTGCGTTGTTGAAGCGGATGGGTTGTCGTTAAGCCCATTGGGCCTTTTGAATGGGCCATCTCTCTAGGCTGGGACTGTGAACCGTTAACACAAATAGGAATTGTGCCCTCAACATGACGGGTGCGATCATACCAGCAATAATGCACCGGATACCATCAGAACTCCGAACTTAAGCGTGCTTGGGCGAGAGTAATACTAGGATGGGTGTCCCCCTGGGAAGTCCTCGTGTTGCACCCCCTTTTAAGTTTTTTTTGCCCCGGTTAGGGTTGCCAAGATACTTTATCCACAAATTCTCTATTACCGAATCCCACGGAACATTGGGCAAGACAACTTCGCTTCACGTAGAGGCCGAGCCCATAAACCGAGGGCGTAGGGTTTGTTACCAGGTCTCTGTCGCTACGGTGCCCATAACTATTGATCCATATGGAGTTACGCAGTGCACCGCTTACTGTTGCAAAGCTCTCTGAGAGCTCTATGACGGGGGCAGCTAGCTTGCTCATTGTGCCCGTTTTTGGAGCCCAAAATCGAACGTTTTTATCAGTTTCAAGCCACTTTTCTTCTTTTGCTCTGTTTTTTCGTCCAGGATCGTACGTCGTGAGCTGTAAAAAGGACGACAACTTGACTCGCGGGACATCAGAGGGCCCTACAACGGGTCGATATCACGTCTTGCGAGGATGCTACGTTGTTGAAGTGGATGGGTTGTCGTTAAGCCCATTGGACCTTTTGAATGGGCCATCTCTCTAGGCTGGGTCTGTGAACCGTTAACAAATATAGGAATTGTGCCCTCAACATGACGGGTACTATTATACCAGCATTAATGCACCGTATCCCATCTGAACTCCGAAGTTAAGCATGTTTGGGCGAGATTAGTACTAGGATGGGTGACCCCCTGGGAAGTCCTCGTGTTGCACCCCCTTTTCAATTTTTTTTGTCCTGGTTAGGGTTGCCATGATACTTTATCCATCAAATCTCTATTACCGAATCCTACTGAACATTGGGCAAGACAACTTCGCTTCACGTAGAGGCCGGGCCCACAAACCGAGGGCGTAGGGTTTGTGACCTGGTCTCCGTCACTCCGGTGCCCATAACTTTTGATCCGTAAGGAGTTACGCAGCGCACAACATACGGTTGCAAAGCTCTCTAAGAGCTCTATGACAAGGGCAGCGAGCTTGCTCGTTGTACCCATTTTTGGAGCCCAAAATCGAACGTTTTCATATGTTTCAGGCCACTTTTCTTCTTTTGACCAATTTTTTCATCCCGGATCATACGTCGTGTGTTGTGAAAAGGACGACAACCTGACTTGCGGTACATCAGAGTGCAGTACAATGTGTCCATATCGCGTCTTGTGAGGATGCAGCGTTGTTGAAGCGGAAGGGTTGTCGTTAAGCCCATTGGGTCTTTTGAATGGGCCATCTCTCTAGGCTGGCACTGTGAACCGTTAACACATATAAGAATTGTGCCCTTAACATGACAGGTGCGATCATACCAGCACTAATGCACCGGATCCCATCAGAACTCCGAAGTTAAGCGTGCTTGTGCGAGAGTAGTACTAGGATGGGTAACCCCCTGGGAAGTCCTTGTGCTGCACCTCCTTTTCAATTTTTTTTGCCCTGGTTATGGTTGCCAAGATACTTTATCTACCAAATCTCTATTACCGAATCCCACGGAACATTAGGCAAGACAACATCGCTTCACGTAGAGGCCGGGACCGCAAACTGAGGGCGTAGGGTTTGTGGCCAGGTCTCCATCCCTCTGGTGCCCATAACTTTTGATCCGTAAGGAGTAACGCGGCGCACACCATACCGTTACGAAGCTCTCTAGGAGCTCTACGACGGGGGCAGCTAGCTTGCTTGCTGTTCCCCTTTTTGGAGCCCAAAATTGAACATTTTTATCAGTTTCAGGCCACTTTTCTTCTTTTGCTATGGTTTTCCGTCCCGGATCATACGTCGTGAGCTGTTAAAAGGACGAAAACCTGACTCGCGGGACATCAGAGGGCCCTACAACGTTTCGATATCATGTCTTCTGAGGATGCCGCGTTGTGGAAGCGGATGGGTTGTCGTTAAGCCCATTGGGCCTTTTGAATGGGCCATCTCTCTAGGCTGGGACTGTGAACTGTTAACACATATAGGAATTGTGCCATCAACATGACGGGTGCGATCATACCAGCACTAATGCACCGGATCCCATCAGAACTCCGAAGTTAAGCGTGCTTGGGCTAGAGTAGTACTAGGATGGGTGACCCCCTAGGAAGTCCTCGTGTTGCACCCCCTTTTCAATTTTTTTTGCCCTGGTTAGGGTTGCCAAGATACTTTATCCACCAAATCTCTATTACCGAATCCCACGGAACATTGGGCGAGACAACTTCGCTTCGCGTAGAGGCCAGGCCCGCAAACCGAGGGCGTAGGGTTTGTGACCAGGTCTACGTCGCTCCGGTGCCCATAACCTTTGATCCGTAAGGAGTTAAGCATTGCACCGCATACTGTTGCAAAGCTCTCTGAGAGCTCTATGACGGGGGCAGCTAGCTTGCTCGTTGTGCCCGTTTTTTGAGCCCAAAATCGAACGTTTTCATCAGTTTCTGGCCACTTTTCTTCTTTTGCTCTGTTTTTCCATCCAGGATCGTACGTCGTGAGCTGTTAAAAGGATGACAACTTGACTCACGGGACATCAGAGGGCCCTACAACGTGTCGATATCACCTCTTGTGAGGATGCTGCATTGTTGAAGCGGATGGGTTATCATTAAGCCCATTGGGCCTTTTGAATGGGCCATCTCTCTAGGATGCGACTGTGAACCGTTAACACATATAGGAATTGTGCCCTCAACATGACGGGGGCGATCATACCAGCACTAATGCACCGGATTCAATCAGAACTCCAAAGTTAAGCGTGCTTAGGCGAGAGTAATACTAGGATGGGTGACCCCCTGGGAAGTCCTCGTGTTGCACCCCCTTTTCTTTTTTTTTGCCCTGGTTAGGGTTGCCAAGATACATTATCCACAAAATCTCTATTACCGAATCTCACGGAATATTGGGCAAGACAACTTTGCTTCACGTAGAGGCCGAGCCCGCAAACCGAGGGCATAGGGTTTGTGACCAGGTCTACGTCGCTCCGGTGCCCATAATTTTTGATCCGTAAGGAGTTACGCGGCGCACAGCATACCGTTACAAAGCTCTCTGAGAGCTCTACGATGGGGGCAGCTAGATTGCTCGATGTGGTTGTTTTTGGAGCCCAAAATTGACCATTTTCATCAGTTTCAGGCCACTTTTGTTCTTTTGCTCTATTTTTCAAACTCGGATCGTACGTCGTGAGCTGTTAAAAGGACGACAACCTGACTCGCGGGACATCAGAGGGCCCTACAATGTGTCGATATCACATCTTGGGAGGATGCTGCATTGTTGAAGCGGATGGGTTGTCGTTAAGCCCATTGGGCCTTTTGAATGGGCCATCTCTCTAGGCTGGGACTGTGAGCCGTTAACACAAATAGGAATTGTGCTCTCAACATGATGGGTGCGATCATACCAGCACTAATGCACCGGATCCCATCAGAACTCCGAATTTGAGCGTGCTTGGGCGAGAGTAGTACTAGGATGGGTGACCCCCTGGGAAGTCCTCGTGTTGCACCCCCTTTTCAATTTTTTTTTCCCTCGTTAGGGTTGCCAAGATACTTTCTCCCACAAATCTCTATTACCAAATCGCACGGAACATTGGGCAAGACAACTTCGCTCCACGTAGAGGCCAGTACCGCAAACCGAGGGCGTAGGGTTTGTGACCAGGTCTCCGTCGCTCCGGTGCCCATAACTTTTGATCCGTAAGGAGTTACACGACACACAACATACCGTTGCAAAGCTCTCTGAGAGCTCTACGATGGGCGTAGCTAACTTGCTCGCTGTGCCCCTTTTTGGAGTCCAAAATTGAACGTTTTCATCAATTTCAGGCCACTTTTCTTCTTTTGCTCTGTTTTTCCATCCCAGATCGTACGTCGTGAGCTGTTAAAAGGATGACAACCTGACTCGTGGGACATCACAGAGCCTTACAACGTGTCGATATCACGTCTTGCGAGGATTCTGTGTTGTTGAAGCGGATGGGTTGTCGTTAAGCCCATTGGGCCTTTTGAATGGGCCATCTCTCTAGGCTGGGACTGTGAACCGTTAACACATATAGGAATTGTGCCCTCAACATGGCGGGTACGATCATACCAGGACTAATGCACCGGATCCCATCAGAACTCCGAATTTAAGCGTTCTTGGCCGAGAGTAGTACTAGGATGGGAGACCCCCTGGGAAGTCCTCGTGTTGCACCACCTTTTCAATTTTTTTTGCCCTGGTTAGGGTGGCCAAGATACTTTATCCACCAAATCTCTATTACCGAATCCCACGGAACATTGGGCAACACAACTTCGTTCCACGTAGAGGCTTAGCCCGCAAATCGAGGGTGTAGGGTTTGTGACCAGGTCTCCGTCGCTCTGGTGCCCATAACTTTTGATCCGTAAGGAGTTACGCGGCGCACAACATACCGTTGCAAAGCTCTCTGAGAGCTCTACGACGGGGGCAGCTAGCTTGCTCGCTTTGCCCCTTTTTGGAGTCCAAAATTGAACGTTTTCATCAGTTTCAGGCCACTTTTCTTCTTTAGCTTTGTTTTTTCGTCTCGGATCGTACGTCGTGAGCTGTTAAACGGACGACAACCTGACTCGTGGGACATCAGAGGGCCTTACAACGTGTCGATATCACATCTTGCGTGGATTCTGTGTTGTTGAAGCGGATGGGTTGTCGTTAAGCCGATTGGGCCTTTTGAATAGGCCATCTCTCTAGGCTGGGACTGTTAACCGTTAACACATATAGGAATTGTGCCCTCAACATGGCGGTTGCGATCATACCAGCACTAATGCACCGGATCCCATCAGAACTCGAAGTTAAGCGTGCATGGCAGAGAGTGGTACTAGGATGGGCGACCCCCTCTGAAGTCCTCGTCTTGCACCCCCTTTTCAATTTTTTTTGCCCTGGTTAGGGTTGCCAAGATACTTTATCCACCAAATCTCTATTACCGAATCCCACGAAACATTGGGCAAGACAATTTCGCTTCACGTAGAGGCCAGGCCCGCAAACCAAGGGCGTAGGGTTTGTGACCAGGTCTCCGTCGCTCTGGTGCCCATAACTTTTGATCCGTAAGGAGTTACGCAGCGTGCAGCATAACGTTGCAAAGCTCTCTGAGAGCTCTACGAAAGGGGCAGCAAGCTTGCTCGCTGTGCCCCTTTTTGGAGCCCCAAATCAAACGTTTTCATCAGTTTCAGGCCAATTTTCTTCTTTTTCTCTATTTTTCCGTCCCAGATCCTACGTCGTGAGCTATTAAAAGGACGACAACCTGACTCGCGGGACATCAAAGGGCCCCACAACGTGTCGATATCACGTCTTGCGAGGATGCTGCGTTGTTGAAGCGGATGGGTTGTCGTTAAGCCCATTGGGCCTTTTGAAAGGGCCATCTCTCTAGGCTGGTACTGTGAACCGTTAACACATATAGGAATTGTGCTCTCAACATGACGGGTGCGATCATACCAGCACTAATGCACCGGATCCCATCAGAACTCCGAAGTTAAGCGTGCTTGGGCGAGAGTAGTACTAGGATGGGTGACCCCCTGGGAAGTCCTCGTGTTGCACCCCCTTTTCAATTTTTTTTGCCCTGGTTAGGGTTGCCAAGATACTTTAACCACCAAATCTCTATTAGCGAATCCCACGGAACATTGGGCAAGAGAACTTCGCTTCCCGTAGTGGCCGGGCCCCCAAACCGAGGGCGTAAGGTTTGTAACCAGGTCTTCGTCGCTCCGGTGCCCATAACTTTTGATCCGTAATGAGTTACGCAGCGCACAGCATAACGTTGCAAAGCTCTCTACGAGCTCTACGACAGGGGCGGCAAGCTTGCTTGTTGTACCCTTTTTGGAGCCCAAAATCGAACGTTTTCATCAGTTTTAGGCCACTTTTCTTCATTTTCTCTGTTTTTCTGTCCCAGATCGTACGTCATGAGCTGTTAAAAGGACGACAACCTGACTCGTTGGACATCAGAGGGCCCTACAACGTGTCGATATCACGTCTTGTGAGGATACTGCGTTGTTGAAGCGGATGGGTTGTCGTTAAGCCCATTGGGCCTTTTGAATGGGCATCTCTCTAGGCTGGGACTGTGAACCGTTAACACATATAGGAATTGTGCTCTCAATGTGACGGGTGCGATCATACCAGCACTAATGCACCAGATCCCATCAGAACACCGAAGTTAAGCGGGCTTGGGCAAGAGTAGTACTAGGATGGGTGACCCCCTGGGAAGTCCTCGTGTTGCACCCTCTCTTCAATTTTTTTTGCTCTGGTTAGGGTTGCCAAGATACTTTATCCACCAAATCTCTATTACCGAATCGTACAAAACATTGGGCAAGACAACTTTGCTTCACGTAGAGGCCGGGCCC
Organism: Ehretia macrophylla; assembly: GCA_037974665.1. Classification (NCBI taxonomy): domain Eukaryota; kingdom Viridiplantae; phylum Streptophyta; class Magnoliopsida; order Boraginales; family Ehretiaceae; genus Ehretia; species Ehretia macrophylla. Next base: position 9,248,878 of record CM075773.1, read on the forward strand.
GCAAACCGAGGGCATAGGGTTTGTGACCAGGTCTCCGACGCTCCGGTGCCCATAACTTTTGATCCGTAAGGAGTTACGCAGTGCACGGCATACCGTTGCGAAGCTTTCTGCGAGATCTACGACAAGGGCAGCTAGCTTGCTCGTTGTGCCTGTTTTTGGAGCCCAAAATCGAACGTTTTCATCAGTTTCAGGCCACTTTTCTTCTTTATCTCTGTTTTTCCGTCCCAGTTCGTACGTCGTGAGCAGTTAAAAGGACGACAACCTGACTCGCGGGATATCAGAGGGCCCTACAACGTGTCGATATCACGTCTTGCGAGGATGCTGCGTTGTTGAAGCGGATGGGTTGTCGTTAAGCCCATCGGGCCTTTTGAATAGGCCATCTCTCTAGTCTGGGACTGTGAACCGTTAACACATATAGGAATTGTGCCCCCAACATGACGGGTGCGATCATACCAGCACTAATGCACCGGATCCCATCAGAACTCCGAAGTTAAGCGTGCTTGGGCGAGAGTAGTACTAGGATGGGTGGCCCCCTGGGAAGTCCTCGTGTTGCACACCGTTTTCAATTTTTTTGCCCTGGTTAGGGTTGCCAAGATACTTTATCCACCAAATCTCTATTACCGAATCCCACGGAACATTGGGCAAGATAACTTCGCTTAACGTAGAGGTCGGGCCCGCAAACCGAGGGCGTAGGGTTTGTGACCAGGTTTCCGTTGCTCCGGTGCCCATAACTTTTGATCCGTAAGGAGTTACGCAGCGCACAACATAACGTTGCAAAGTTCTCTGAGAGCTCTACGACAGCGGCAGCGAGCTTGCTCGCTGTGCCCAATTTTAGGGCCCAAAATCGAACGTTTTTATCAGTTTTAGGCCACTTTTCTTCTTTTTCTCTGTTTTTCCGTCCCAGATCGTACGTCGTGAGCTGTTAAAAGGACGACAACCTGACTCGCCGAATTTCAGAGGGCCCTACAACGTGTCGATATCACGTCTTGTGAGGATGCTGCGTTGTTGAAGCGGATGGGTTATCGTTAAGCCCATTGGGCCTTTTGAATGGGCCATCTCTCTAGTCTGGGACTGTGAACCGTTAACACATATAGGAATTGTGCTCTCAACATGACGGGTGCGATCATACCAGCTCTAATGCACCAGATCCCATCAGAACTCCGAATTTAAGCGTGCTTGGGCGAGAGTAGTACTAGGATGGGTGACCCCCTGGGAAGTCCTCGTGTTGCACCCCATTTTCAATTTTTTTTGCCCTGGCTAGGGTTGCCAAGATACTTTATCCACCAAATCTCTATTACCGAATCCCATGGAACATTGGGCAAGACAACTTCGCTTCACGTAGAGGCCGGGCCTGCAAACCGAGGGCGTAGGGTTTGTGACCAGGTCTCCGTCGCTCCGGTGCCCATAACTTTTGATCCGTAAGGAGTTACGCAGCGCACAGCATACCATTGCAAAGCTTTCTGAGAGCTTTACGACAGGGGAAGCAAGCTTGTTCGTTTTGCCAGTTTTTGGAGTCCAAAATCAAACGTTTTCGTCATTTTCAGGCAACTTTTCTTCAATTTCTCTATTTTTCCGTCCCAAATCGTACGTCGTGAGCTGTTAAAAGGATGGAAACCTGACTCGCGGGACATTTGAGGGCCCTACAACGTGTCGATATCACGTCTTGCGAGGATGCTACGTTATTGAAGCGGATGGGTTGTTTTTAAGCCCATTGGGCCTTTTGAATGGGCCATCTCTCTAGGCTAGGACTGTGAACCGTTAACGAATATAGGAATTGTGCTCTCAACATGACGGGTGCGATCATACCAGGACTAATGCACCAGATCCCATCAGAACTCCGAAGTTAAGCGTGCTTGGGTGAGAGTAGTACTAGGATGGGTGACCCCTTGGGAAGTCCTCGTGTTGCACCCCCTTTTCAATTTTTTTTGCCCTGGTTAGGGTTGCCAAGATACTTTATCCACCAAATCTCTATTACTGAATCCCACAGAACATTGGGCAAGACAACTTCGCTTCACGTAGAGGTCGGGCCCGCAAACCGAGGCGTAGGGTTTATGACCAGGTCTCCGTCGCTCCGGTGCCCATAACTTTTGATCCGTAAGGATTTACGCGGCGCACAACATACCGTTGCAAAGCTCTCTCAGATATCTATGACCGGGTAAGCTAGCTTGCTCGCTGTCCCCATCTTTGGAGCCCAAAATCGAACTCTTTCATCAATTTCAGGCCAATTTTCTTCTTTTGCTCTGTTTTTTCATCCTAGATCGTACGTCATGAGCTGTTTAAAGGATGACAACCTGACTCGCGGGACATCAGAGGGCCCTACAGTGTGTCGATATCACGTCTTGCGAGGATGCTGCGTTGTTGAAGCAGATGGGTTGTCGTTAAGCCCATTGGGCCTTTTGAATGGGCCATCTCTTTAGGCTGGGACTGTGAACCGTTAACACATATAGAAATTGTGCCCTCAACATTACGGGGGCGATCATACCTGTACTAATGCAGCGGCTCGCATCAGAACTTCGAAGTTAAGCGTGCTTGGGTGAGAATAGTACTAGGATGGGTGACCCCCTGGGAAGTCCTCGTTTTGCACCCCCTTTTCAATTTTTTTTGCCCTGGTTAGGGTTGCCAAGATACTTTATCCACCAAATCTCTATTACTGAATACCACGAAATATTGGGCAAGACAACTTCACTTTACGTAGAGGCCGGGCCCGCAAACCGAGGGCGTAGGGTTTTTGACCAGGTCTCCGTCGATCCGGTGCACATAACTTTTGATTCGTAAGGAGTTACGCGGCGCACAACATACCGTTTCAAAGCTCCCTGACAGCTCTACGATGGGGGCATCCAGCTTGCTCGCTGTGCCCATTTTTGGAGCCCGAAATCGAACATTTTCATCAGTTTCAGACCACTTTTGTTCTTTTACTCTATTTTTCCGTCCCGGATCGTACGTCGTGAGCTGTTAAAAGGACGACAACCTGACTCGCGGGACATTAGAGGGCCCTACAACGTGTCGATATCACATCTTACGAGGATGCTGCGTAGTTGAAGCAGATGGGTTGTCGTAAAGTCCATTGGGCCTTTTGAATGGGCCATCTCTCTAGGTTGGGACTGTGAACCGTTAACACATGTAGAAATTGTGCCCTGAACATGACGGGTGCGATCATACCTGCACTAATGCACCAGATCCCATGAGAACTACGAAGTTAAGCGTGCTTGGGCGACAGTAGTCCTACGATGGATGTCCCCCTGGGAAGTCCTCGTGTTGCACCACCTTTTCAATTTTTTTTGCCCTGGTTAGGGTTGCCAAAATACTTTATCCACCAAATCTCTATTACCGAATCGCACGGAACATTGGGCAAGACAACTTCGCTTCACGTAGAGACCGGGCTTGCAAACCAAGGGCGTAGTGTTTGTGACCAGGTCTCCGTCGTTCCGGTGCCCATAACTTTTGATCCGTAAGGAGTTACCCAGCGCACAACATACCAGTGCAAAGCTCTCTGAGAGCTCTACGACAGGGCCAGCTAGCTTGCTCGCTGTGCCCATTTTTGGAGCCCCCAAAATCGAACGTTTTCATCATTTTCAGGCAATTCTTTTTCTTTTGCACTATTTTTCTATCCCGGATCGTACGTCGTGAGCTGTTAAAATGACGACAACCTGACTCGCCGGACATCAGAGGGTCCTACAATGTGTCGATATCACGTCTTGTGAGGATGCTGCGTTGTTGAAGCGGATGGGTTGTCGTTAAGCCCATTGGGCCTTTAGAATGGGCCATCTCTCTAGGCTGGGACTGTGAACCGTTAACACATATAGGAATTGTGCCCTCAACATGACGGGTGCGATCATACTGGCACAAATGCACCGGATCCCATCAGAACTCCGAAGTTAAGCGTGCTTGGGCGAGAGTAGTACTAGGATGGGTGACCCCCTGGGAAGTCCTCGTGTTGCACCTCCTTTTCATTTTTTTTTGCCCTTGTTAGGGTTGCCAAGATACATTATCCACCAAATCTCTATTATCGAATAACACGAAACATTGGGCAAGACAACTTCCCTTCACGTAGAGGCTGGGCCCGCAAACCAAGGGCGTAGGGTTTGTGACCAGGTCTCCGTCACACCGATGCCCATAACTTTTGATCCGTAAGGAGTTACGCGGCGTACAACTTACCGTTGCAAAGCTCTCTGAGAGCTCTATGATGGGGGCAGCCAACTTGCTCGCTGTGACCATTTTTGGAGCCCAAAATCGAACATTTTCATCAGTTTTAGCTCACGTTTTTCTTTTGCTCTATTTTTCCATCCCGGATCGTACGTCGTGAGCTGTAAAAAGGACGACAACCTGACTCGCGGGACATCCGATGGCCCTACAACGTGTCGATATCACGTCTTGCGAGGAAGCTGTGTTGTTGAAGCGAATGGATTGTCGTTAAGCACATTGGGCCTTTTGAATGGGCCATCTCTCTAGGCTGGGACTGTGAACCGTTAATACATGTAGGAATTGTGCCCTCAACATGACGGGTATGATCATACCAACACTAATGCATCGGATCCAATCATGGGTGACCCCCTGGGAAGTCCTCGTGTTGCACCCCCTTTTCAATTTTTTTGCTCTGGTAAGGGTTGCCAAGATACTTTATCCACCAAATCTCTATTACCGAATTGCACGGAACATTGGGCAAGACAACTTCGCTTCACGTAGAGGCCGGGCCCGCAAACCGATGACGTAGAGTTTGTGACCAGGTCTCCTTCGCTCCGGTGCCCATAACTTTTGTTCCGTAAGGAGTTACGCAGCGCATAGCATACCGGTACAAAGCACTCTGAGAGCTCTGCGACGGGGGCAGCTAGCTTGCTCGCTGTGCCCATTTTTGGAGCTCAAAATCAAACGTTTTCATCAATTTCAGGACATTTTGTTCTTTTGCTCTATTTTTCCGTCCCGGATCGTACGTCGTGAGCTGTTAAAAGTACGACAACCTGAATCGCGGGACATTAGAGGGCCCTACAACGTTTCGATATCACGTCCTGCGAGGATGCTGCATTGTTGAAGCGGATGGGTTGTCGTTAAGCCCATTGGGCCTTTTGAATGGGCCATCTCTCTAGGCTGGGGCTGTGAACCGTTAACACATATAGGAATTGTGCTCTCAACATGATGGGTGCGATCATACCAGCACTAATGCACCGGATCCCATCAGAACTCCGAATTTGAGCGTGCTTGGGCGAGAGTAGTACTAGGATGGGTGACCCCGTGGGAAGTCCTCGTGTTGTACCCCCTTTTCAATTTTTTTTGCCCTCGTTAGGGTTGCCAAGATACTTTATCCACCAAATCTCTATTACCAAATCCCACGAAACATTGGGCAAGACAACTTCGCTCCACGTAGAGGCCGGTACCGCAAACCGAGGGCGTAGGGTTTGTGACCATGTCTCCGTCGCTCCGGTGCCCATAACTTTTGATCCGTAAGGAGTTACGCTGCGCACAGCATACCGTTGCAAAGCTCCCTGAGAGCTCCACGACGGGGGCAGCTAGCTTGCTCGTTGTGCCCTTTTTTGGACTCCAAAATTGAACGTTTTCATCAATTTCAGGCCACTTTTCTTCTTTTGCTCTGTTTTTCCGTCCCAGATCGTACGTCGTGAGCAGTTAAAAGGACGACAACCTGACTCGCGGGACATCAGAGGGCCCTACAACGTGTCGATATCACGTCTTTTAAGGATGCTGCGTTGTTGAAGCGGTTGGGTTTTCGTTAAGCCCATTGGGCCGTTTGAATGGGCCATCTCTCTAGGCTGGGACTGTGAACTGTTAACACATATAGGAATTGTGCACTCAACATGACGGGTGCAATCATACCAGCACTAATGCATCGGATCCCATCAGAACTCCGAAGTTAAGCGTGCTTGGGCGAGAGTAGTACTAGGATTGGTGACCCCCTGTGAAGTCCTCGTGTTGCACCCCCTTTTCAATTTTTTTTGCCCTGGTTTGGGTTGCCAAGATAGTTTATTCACCAAATCTCTATTACCGAATCCCACGGAACATTGGGCAAGACAACTTCGCTTCACGTAGATGCCGGGCCCGCAAACCGAGGGCGTAGGGTTTGTGACCAGGTCTCCGTCGCTCCGGTGCCCATAACTTTTGATCCGAAAGGAGTTACGCGGCGCACAACATACCGTTGCAAAGCACTCTGAGAGCTCTATGACGGGGGCATCTAGCTTGCTCTCTGTGCCCCTTTTTGGAGCCCAAAATTGAACATTTTCATCAGTTTCAGGCCACTTTTCTTCTTTTGCTCTGTTTTTCCGTCGCGGATCGTACGTCGTGAGCTGTTAAAAGGACGACAACCTGACTCGCCGGACATCAGAAGGCCCCACAATGTGTCGATATCATGCCTTACGAGGATGCTGCGTTGTTGAAGCGGATGGGTTGTCGTTAAGCCCATTGGGCCTTTTGAATAAGCCATCTCTCTAGGCTGGGACTGTGAACCGTTAACACATGTAGGAATTGTACCCTCAACATGACGGGTGCGATCATACCAGCACTAATGCACCGGATCCCATCAGAACTCCGATGTTAAGCGTGCTTGGGCGAGAGTAGTACTAGGATGGGTGACCCCCTGGGAAGTCCTCGTGTTACACCCCCTTTTCATTTTTTTTTGCCCTGGTTAGGGTTACCAAGATACATTATCCACCGAATCACTAATATCGAATCCCATGGAACATTGGGCAAGACAACTTCCCTTCACGTAGAGGCCGGGCCCACAAACTGAGGGCGTAGGGTTTGTGACCAGGTCTGCGTCGCTCCGATGCCCATAACTTTTTATTCGTAAGGAGTTACGCGGTGCACAGCATACCGTTGCAAAGCTTTCTCTGAGAGCTCTACGACGGGGGCAGCAAGCTTGTACGCTGTGCCTAATTTTGGAGCCCAAAATCGAACATTTTCATCAGTTTCAGGCAACTTTTGTTCTTTTGCTCTATTTTTCTGTCCTGGATCGTACGTCGTGAGTTGTTAAAAGGACGACAACCTAACTCGCGGGATATCAGAGGGCCCTACAACATGTCGATATCACGTCTTGCGAAGATACTGCGTTGTTGAAGCGGATGGGTTTTTGTTAAGCCAATTGGGCCTTTTGAATGGGCCATCTCTCTAGGCTGGGACTGTGAACCGTTAACACATATAGGAATTGTGCCCTCAACATGACGGGTGCGATCATACCAGCACTAATGCACCGGATCCCATCAGAACTCCGAAGTTAAGCGTGCTTGGGCGAGAGTAGTACTAGGATGGGTGACCCCTTATGAAGTCCTCGTGTTGCACCCCCTTTTCAATTTTTTTTGCCCGGGTTTGGGTTGCCAAGATACTTTATCCACCAAATCTCTATTACCGAATTCCACGAAACATTGGGCAAGACAACTTCGCTTCACGTAGAGGTCGGGCACGCTAACCGAGGTCGTAGGGTTTGTGACCAGGTCTCCGTCGCTCTGGTGCCGATAACTTTTGATCCGTAAGGAGTTACACGGCGCACAGCATACTATTGCAATGCTCTCTGAGAGCTCTACGACGGGGGCAGCTAGCTTGCTCACTGTACCCCTTTTTGGAGCCCAAAATCGAACATTTTCATCAGTTTCAGGCCACTTTTCTTCTTTTGCTCGGTTTTTGTGTCCCGGATCGTACGTCGTGAGCTGTTAAAAGGACGACAACCTGACTCGCCGAACATCAGAGGGCCCTACAACGTGTCGATATCACGTCTTGCGAGAATGCTGCGTTGTTGAAGTGGATGGGTTGTCGTTAAGCCCATTGAGCCTTTTGAATGGGCCATATCTCTAGGCTAGGACTGTGAACCGTTAACACATATAGGAATTGTGCCCTCAACAAGACGGGTGCGATCATACCAGCACTAATGCACCGGATCCCATTAGAGCTCCGAAGTTAAGCGTGCTTGGGCGAGAGTAGTACTAGGATGGGTGACCCCCTGGGAAGTCCTTGTGTTGCACCCCCTTTTCATTGTTTTTTGCCCTGGTTAGGGTTGCCAAGATACATTATCCACCAAATCTCTAATATCGAATCCCACGGAACATTGGGCAAGACAACTTCCCTTCCTTAGAGGCTGGGCCCGCGAACCGAGGGCGTAGGTTTTATGACAAGGTCTCCGTCGCTCCGATGCCCATAACTTTTGATCCGTAAGGAGTTACGCAGCGCACAGCATACCGTTGCAAAGCTCATTGAGAGCTCTACAACAGGGGCAGCTAGCTTGCCCGCTGTGCCCATTTTTAGAGCCCAAAATTGAACATTTTCATCAGTTTTAGGCAACTTTTGTTCTTTTACTCTATTTTTCCGTCCCGGATCGTACGTCGTGAGCAGTTAAAAGGACGACAACCTGACTCGCGGGACATCAGAAGGCCCTACAACGTGTCGATATCACGTCTTGCGAGGACGCTGCATTGTTGAAGCTGATGAGTTTTCGTTAAGCCCATTGGGCCTTTTGAATGGGCCATCTCTCTAGGCTGGGACTATGAACCGTTAACACATATAGGAATTGTGCCCTCAACATGACGGGTACGATCGTATGAGCACTAATGCATCGGATGGCATCAGAACTCCGAAGTTAAACGTGCTTGGGCGAGAGTAGTACTAGGATGGGTCACCCCCTGTGAAGTCCTCGTGTTGCACCCGCATTTCAATTTTTTTTTCCCTGGTTTGGGTTGACAAGATACTTTATCCACCAAATCTCTATTACCGAATCCCACGTAACATTGGGCAAGACAACTTCGCTTCACGTAGAGGCCGGGCTCGTAAACCGAGGGCGTAGGGTTTGTGACCAGGTCTCTGTAACTCCAGTGCCCATAACTTTTGATCCGTAAGAAGTTACGCGGCGCACAACATACCGTTGCAAAGGACTCTGAGAGCTCTATGATGGGGGCAGCTAGCTTGCTCCCTGTACCCCTTTTTGGAGCCCAAAATTGAACATTTTCATCTGTTTCAGGCCACTTTTCTTCTTTTGCTCTGTTTTTCCGTCCCGAATCATACGTCGTGAGCTATTAAAAGGACGACAACCTGACTCGCTGTACATCAGAGGGCCCTACAACGTGTCGATATCACGTCTTGTGAGGATGCTGCGTTGTTCAAGCGGATGGGTTTTCGTTAAGCCCATTGAGCCTTTTGAATGGGCCATCTCTTTAGGCTGGGACTGTGAACCGTTAACACATACAGGAATTGTGCTCTCAACATGATGGGTGCGATCATACCAGCACTAATGCACCGGATCCCATCAGAACTCCGAAGTTAAGCTTGCTTGGGTGAGAGTAGTACAAGGATGGGTGACCCCTTGGGAAGTCCTCGTGTTGTACCCCCTTTTCATTTTTTTTTGCCCTGGTTAGGGTTGCCAAGATTCATTATCCACCAAATCTCTAATATCGAATCCCACAGAACATTGGGCAAGACAACTTCCGTTCACGTGGAGGCCGGGCCCACAAACCGACGGCGTAGGGTTTGTGACCATGTCTCCGTCGCTCCGTTGCCCATAACTTTTGATTCGTAAGGAATTACGCGGCGCACAGCATACCGTTGCAAAGCTCTTTGAGAGCTCTACGACGGGGGCAGCCAACTTGTTAGCTTTGCCCATTTTTGGAGCCCAAAATCGATCATTTTCATTAGTTTCAGGCCACTTTTGTTCTTTTGCTATATTTTTTCGTCCCGGATCGTACGTCGTGAGCTGTTAAAAGGACAACAACCTGACTCGCGGGACATCAGAGGGCCCTATAATGTGTCGATATCACGTCTTGCGAGGATGCTGCGTTGTTAAAGCGGATGGGTTTTCGTTAAGCCCATTGGGCCTTTTGAATGGGACATCTCTCTAGGCTGTGACTGTGAACCGTTAACAAATCTAGGAATTATGCCCTCAACATGACGGGTGCGATCATACCAGCACTAATGCACCAGATCTCATCAGAACTCCGAAGTTAAGCGTGCTTGGGCGAGAGTAGTACTAGGATGGGTGACCCCCTGGGAAGTCCTCGTGTTGCACCCCCTTTTCATTTTTTTTTGCCCTGGTTAGAGTTGCCAAGATACATTATCCACCAAATCTCTAATATCGAATCCCACGGAACATTGGGCAAGACAACTTCCCTTCAAGTAGAGGCCGGGCCCGCAAACTGAGGGCGTAGGGTTTGTGACCAGGTCTCCGTCGCTCCGATGCCCATAAATTTTGATCCGTAAGGAGTTACGCGGCGCACAGCATACCATTGCAAAGCTTTCTCTGAGAGCTCTACGACAGGGGCACCCAGCTTGCTCGCTGTGCCCATCTTTGGAGCCCAAAATCGATCATTTTCATCAGTTTCAGGCCACTTTTGTTCTTTTTCTCTATTTTTATGACGCGGATCGTACGTCGTGAGCTGTTAAAAGGAAGACAACCTGACTCGCGGGACATCTGAGGGCCCTACAACTTGTCGATATCACGTCTTGCGAGGATGCTGCGTTGTTGAAGCGGATGGTTTTTTTGTGAAGCCAATTGGGCATTTTGAATGGGCCATCTCTCTAGGCTGGGACTGTGAACTGTTAACACATATAGGAATTGTGCCATCAACATGACGGGTGCCATCATACCAGCACTAATGCACCGGATCCCATCAGAACTCCGAAGTTAACCGTGCTTGGGCGGGAGTAGTACTAGGATGGGTGACCCCTTGTGAAGTCCTCGTGTTGCTCCCCCTTTTCAATTTTTTTTGCCCGGGTTTGGGTTGCCAAGATACTTTATCCACCAAATCACTATTACCGAATCCCACGAAACATTGGGCAAGACAACTTCGCTTCTCGTAGAGGTCGGGCATGCAAACCGAGGGCGTAGGGTTTGTGACCAGGTCTCCGTCGCTCCGGTGCCGATAACTTTTGATCCGTAAGGAGTTACGCGGCGCACAGCATACTGTTACAAAGCTCTCTGAGAGCTCTACGACGGGGGCAGCTAGCTTGCTCACTGTACCCCTTTTTGGAGACCAAAATCGAACATTTTCATCAGTTTTAGGCCACTTTTCTTCTATTGCTCGATTTTTGTGTCCCAGATCGTACGTCGTGAGCCGTTAAAAGGACGACAACCTGACTCGCCGGATATCAGAGGGCCCTACAACGTGTCGATATCACGTCTTGCGAGGATGCTGCGTTGTTGAAGTGGATGGGTTGTCGTTAAGCCCATTGAGCCTTTTGAATGGGCCATCTCTCTAGGCTAGGACTGTGAACCGTTAACACATATAGGAATTGTGCCCTCAACATGACGGGTGCGATCATAGCAGCACTAATGCACCGGATCCCATTAGAGCTCCGAAGTTAAGCGTGCTTGGGCGAGAGTAGTACTAGGATGGGTGACCCCCCGGGAAGTCCTTGTGTTGCACCCCCTTTTCATTTTTTTTGCCCTGGTTAGGGTTGCCAAGATACATTATCCACCAAATCTCTAATATCGAATCCCACGGAACATTGGGCAAGACAACTTCCCTTCCGTAGAGGCTGGGCCCGCGAACCGAGGGCGTAGGTTTTATGACCAGGTCTCCGTCGCTCCGATGCCCATAACTTTTGATCCGTAAGGAGTTACGCAGCGCACAGCATACCGTTGCAAAGCTCTTTGAGAGCTCTACAACAGGGGCAGCTAGCTTGCCCGCTGTGCCCATTTTTGGATCCCAAAATCAAACATTTTCATCAGTTTTAGGCAACTTTTGTTCTTCTACTCTATTTTTCCGTCCCGGATCGTACGTCGTGAGCAGTTAAAAGGACGACAACCTGACTCGTGGGACATCAGAGGGCCCTACAACGTGCCGATATCACGTCTTGCGAGGACGCTGCGTTGTTGAAGCGGATGGGTTTTCGTTAAGCCCATTGGGCCTTTTGAATGGGCCATCTCTCTAGGCTGGGACTATGAACCGTTAACACATATAGGAATTGTGCCCTCAACATGACGGGTGCGATCGTATGAGCACTAATGCATCGGATGCCATCAGAACTCCGAAGTTAAACGTGCTTGGGCAAGAGTAGTACTAGGATGGGTCACCCCCTGTGAAGTCCTCATGTTGCACCCGCTTTTCAATTTTTTTTTCCCTGGTTTGGGTTGACAAGATACTTTATCCACCAAATCTCTATTACCGAATCCCACGTAACATTGGGCAAAACAACTTCGCTTTACGTAGAGGCCGGGCCCGCAAACCGACGGCGTAGGGTTTGTGACCATGTCTCCGTCGCTCCGTTGCCCATAACTTTTGATCCGTAAGGAGTTACGCGGCGCACAACATACCGTTGCAAAGGACTCTGAGAGCTCTACGACTGGGGCATCAGAAGGACCTATAATGTGTCGATATCACGTCTTGCGAGGATGCTGCGTTGTTAAAGCGGATGGGTTTTCGTTAAGCCCATTGGGCCTTTTGAATGGGACATCTCTCTAGGCTGTGACTGTGAACCGTTAACAAATGTAGGATTTATGGCCTCAACATGACGGGTGCGATCATACTAGCACTAATGCACCAGATCTCATCAGAACTCCGAAGTTAAGCGTGCTTGGGCGAGAGTAGTACTAGGATGGGTGACCCCCTGGGAAGTCCTCGTGTTGCACCCCCTTTTCATTTTTTTTTGCCCTGGTTAGAGTTGCCAAGATACATTATCCACCAAATCTCTAATATCGAATCCCACGGAACATTGGGCAAGACAACTTCCCTTCACGTAGAGGCCGGACCCACAAACTGAGGGCGTAGGGTTTGTGACCAGGTCTCCGTCGCTCCGATGCCCATAACTTTTGATCCGTAAGGAGTTACGCGGCGCACAGCATAGCGTTACAAAGCTTTCTCTGAGAGCTCTACGACAGGGGCACCCAGCTTGCTCGCTGTGCCCATCTTTGGAGCCCAAAATCGAACATTTTCATCAGTTTCAGGCCACTTTTGTTCTTTTTCTCTATTTTTATGACGCGGATCGTACGTCGTGAGCTGTTAAAAGGACGACAACCTGACTCGCGGGACATCTGAGGGCCCTACAACTTGTCGATATCAGGTCTTGCGAGGATGCTGCGTTGTTGAAGCGGATGGGTTTTTTGTTAAGCCAATTGGGCCTTTTGAATGGGCCATCTCTCTAGGCTGGGACTGTGAACTGTTAACACATATAAGAATTGTGCCCTCAACATGACGGGTGCGATCATACCAGCACTAATGCACCGGATCCCATCAGAACTCCGATGTTAACCGTGCTTGGACGAGAGTAGTACTAGGATGGGTGACCCCTTGTGAAGTCCTCGTGTTGCACCACCTTTTCAATTTTTTTTGCCCTGGTTTGGGTTGCCAAGATACTTTATCCGCCAAATCTCTATTACCGAATGCCACGGAACATTGGGCAAGACAACTTCGCTTCACATAGAGGTCGGGCCCACAAACCGAGGGCGTAGGGTTTATGACCAGGTCTCCGTCGCTCCGTTGCCGATAACTTTTGATCCGTAAGGAGTTACGCTGCGCACAGCATACTGTTGCAAAGCTCTCTGAGAGCTCTACGACGGGGGCAGCTAGTTTGCTCGTTGTACCCCTTTTTGGAGTCCAAAATCAAAAATTTTCATCAGTTTCAAGCCACTTTTCTTGATTTGCTCAGTTTTTTCGTCCCGGATCGTACGTCGTGAGCTGTTAAAAGGACGACAACCTGACTCGCCGGACATCAGAGGGCCCTACAACGTGTCGATATCACTTCTTGCTAGAATGCTGCATTGTTGAAGCGGATGGGTTGTCATTAAGCCCATTGAGCCGTTTGAATGGGCCATCTCTCTAGGCTGGGACTGTGAACCGTTAACACATATAGGAATTGTGCCTTCAACATGATGGGTGCGATCAAACCATCACTAATGCACTGGATCCCATTAGAGCTCCGAAGTTAAGCGTGCTTGGGCGAGAGTAGTACTAGGATGGGTGACCCCCTGGGAAGTCCTCGTGTTGCACCCCCTTTTCATTTTTTTTTTGCCCTGGTTAGGGTTGCCAAGATACATTATCCATCAAATCTCTAATATCGAATCCCACGGAACATTGGGCAAGACAACTTCCCTTCCGTATAGGCTGGGCTCGCGATCCGAGGGTGTAGGGTTTGTGACCAGGTCTCCGTCGCTCTGATGCGCATAACTTTTGATCCGTCAAGAGTTACGCGGCACACAGCATACCGTTGCAAATCTCTCTAAGAGCTCTACAACAGGGGCAGCTTGCTTGCTCGTTGTGCCCATTTTTGGAGCCCAAAATTGAATATTTTCATCAGGTTTAGGCAACTTTTGTTCTTTTACTCTATTTTTCCGTCCCGAATCGTACGTCATGAGCTGTTAAAAGGACGACAACCTGACTCGTGGGACATCAGAGGGCCCTACAACGTGTCGATATCACGTCTTGCGAGGATGCTGCGTTGTTGAAGCGGATGGGTTTTCGTTAAGCCCATTGGGCCTTTTGAACGGGCCATCTCTCTAGGCTGGGACTGTGAACCGTTAACACATATAGGAATTGTGCCCTCAACATGACGGGTGCGATCATACCAGTACTAATGCACCGGATCCCATCAGAACTCCGAAGTTAAGCGTGCTTGGGCGAGAGTAGTACTAGGATGGGTCACCCCCTGTGAAGTCCTCGTGTTGCACCCGCTTTTCAATTTTTTTTGCCCTGGTTTAGCTTGACATGATACTTTATCCACCAAATCTCTATTACCGAATCCCACGGAACATTGGGCAAGACAACTTCGCTTCAAGTAGAGGCCGGGCTCGCAAACCAAGGGCATAGGGCTTGTGACCAGGTCTCCGTAGCTCCGGTGCCCATAACTTTTGATTCGTAAGAAGTTACGCGGTGCACAACATACCTTTGCAAAGCACTCTGAGAGCAATACGACGGGGGCTGCTAGCTTTCTCCCTGGGCCCCTTTTTGGAGGCCAAAATCGAACATTTTCATAAGTTTCAGGCCATTTTCCTTCTTTTGCTCTGTTTTTTCATCCCGGATCGTACGTCGTGAGATTTTAAAAGGATGACAACCTGACTCGTCGGACATCAGAGGGCCCTACAACATGTCGATATCACGTCTTGCGAGGATGCTGTGTTGTTGAAGCCGATGGGTTGTCGTTAAGCCGATTGAGCCTTTTGAATTGGCCATCTCTCTAGGCTGGGACTGTGAACCGTTAACACATATAGGAATTGTGCCCTCAACATGACGGGTGCTATCATACCAACACTAATGCACCAGATCCCATCAGAACTCCGAAGTTAAACGTGCTTGGGCAAAAGTAGTACTAGGATTGGTGACCCCTTGGGAAGTCCTCATGTTGCACCCCGTTTTCAATTTTTTTTGCCCTGGTTAAGGTTGCCAAGATACTTTATCCACCAAATCTCTATTACCGAATCCCACGGAACATTGGGCAAGACAACTTCGCTTCACGTAGAGGCCGGCCCCGCAAACCGAGGGTGTAGGGTTTGTGACTAGGTCCCCATCGCTCCGGTGCCCATAACTTTTGATCCGTGTGGAGTTATACGGCGCACAGTATACCGTTTCAAAGCTCTCTGAGAGCTCTATGACGGGGGCAGCCAGCTTGCTCGCTGTGCCCAATTTTTGGAGCCCAAAATCGAACGTTTTTATCAGTTTCTGGCCACTTTTCTTCTTTTGCTCTATTTTTCCGTCCCGGATCGTATAACGTGAGCTATTAAAAGGACGACAACCTGACTCGCTAGACATCAGAGGGCCCTACAATGTGTTGATATCATGCCTGACGAGGATGGGGTACTGTTGAAGCGGATGGGTTGTTGTTAAGCCCATTGGGCCTTTTGAAAGCGCCATCTCTCTAGGCTGAGACTGTGAACCGTTAACACATATAGGAATTGTGCCCTCAACATGACGGGTGCGATCATACCAGCACTAATGCACCGGATCACATCAGAACTCCGAAGTTAAGTGTGCTTGGGAGAGAGTAGTACTAGGATGGTTCACCCCCTGTGAAGTCCTCGTGTTGCACCCACTTTTCAATTTTTTTTGCCCTGGTTTGGGTTGACAAGATACTTTATCCACCAAATCTCTATTACTGAATCCCACGGAACATTGGGCAAGACAACTTCGCATCACGTAGAGGCCGGGCTCGGAAACCAAGGGCGTAGGGTTTGTGACCAAGTCTCCGTCGCTCCGGTGCCCATAAATTTTGATCCGTAAGGAGTTACGCAGAGCATAGCATACCGTTGCAAAGGTCTCTGAGAGCTCTACGATGGGGGCAGCTAGCTTGCTCCCTGTGCCTCTTTTTGGAGCAAAAAATCGAACATTTTCATCAGTTTCAGGCAACTTTTCTTCTTTTGCTCTGTTTTTCCGTCCCGGATCATACATCGTGAGCTGTTAAAAGGACGAAAACCTGACTCGCCTGACATTAAAGGGCCCTACAACGTGTCGATATCATGTCTTGCGAGGATGCTGCACTGTTGAAGCCGATGGGTTGTCGTTAAGCCCATTGAGCCTTTTGAATGGGCCATCTCTCTAGGCTGGGACTGTGAACCGTTAACACATATAGGAATTGTGCTCTCAACATGACGGGTGCATCATACCAGCACTAATGCACCGGATCCCATCAAAACTCCGAAGTTAAGCGTGCTTGGGTGAGAGTAGTACAAGGATGGGTGGAAGTCCTCGTGTTGTACCCCCTTCTAATTTTTTTTTGCCCTGGTTAGGGTTGCCAAGATTCATTATCCACCAAATCTCTAATATCGAATCCCGCGGAACATTGGGCAAGACAACTTCCCTTCACGTAGAGGCCGGGCCCGCAAACCGACGGCGTAGGGTTTGTGACCAGGTCTCCGTCGCTCCGATGCCCATAACTTTTGATTCGTAAGGAGTTACGCGGCGCACAACATACCGTTGCAAAGCTCTTTAAGAGCTCTACGATGGGGCCAGCCAACTTGCTCGCTTTGCCCATTTTTGGAGCCCAAAATCGATCATTTTCATTAGTTTTAGGCCACTTTTGTTCTTTTGCCCTATTTTTCCGTCCCGGATCGTACGTCATGAGTTGTTAAAAGGACAATAACCTGACTCGCGGGACATCAGAGGGCCCTACAATGTGTCGATATCACGTCTTGCGAGGATACTGCGTTGTTGAAACGGATGGGTTTTTGTTAAGCCCATTGGGCCTTTTGAATGGGCCATCTCTCTAGGCTGGGACTGTGAACCGTTAACAAATGTAGAAATTGTGCCCTCAACATGACGGGTGCGATCGTACCAGCACTAATGCACCGGATCCCATCAGAACTCCGAAGTTAAGCGTGCTTGGGCGATAGTAGTACTAGGATGGGTGACCCCCTCGGAAGTCCTCGTGTTGCACCCCCTTTTAAATTTTTTTTTGCCCTGGTTAGGGTTGCCAAGATACTTTATCCACCAAATCTCTAATATCGAATCCCACGGAACATTGGGCAAGACAACTTCCCTTCACATAGAGGCCGGGCCAGCAAACTGAGGGCGTAGGGTTTGTGACCAGGTCTCCGTCGCTCCGATGCCCATAACTTTTGATCCGTAAGGAGTTACGCGGCGCACAACATACCGTTGCAAAGCTCTCTGAGAGCTCTACAACAGGGGTAGCTAGCTTGCTCGCTGTGTCCATTTTTGGAGCCCAAAATCGAACATTTTCATCAGTTTCAGGCAACTTTTGTTCGTTTACTCTATTTTTCCGTCCCGGATCGTACGTCGTGAGTTGTTAAAAGGACGACAACCTGACTCGCGGGACATCAGAGGGTCCTACAACATGTCGATATCACGTCTTGTGAGGACGCTGCATTGTTGAAGTGGATGGGTTTTCGTTAAGCCCATTGGGCCTTTTGAATGGGCCATCTCTCTAGGCTGGGACTGTGAACCGTTAACACATATAGGAATTGTGCCCTCAACATGACGGGTGCGATCATACCAGCACTAATGCACCGGATGCCATCAGAACTCCGAAGTTAAACGTGCTTGGGCGAGAGTAGTACTAGGATGGGTCACCCCCTGTGAAGTCCTCGTGTTGTACCCGCTTTTCAATTTTTTTTGCTCTGGTTTTGGTTGGCAAGATACTTTATCCACCAAATCTCTATTACCGAATCCCAAGGAACATTAGGCAAGACAACTTCGCTTCACGTAGACGCCGGGCTTGCAAACCGAGGGCGTAGGGTTTGTGACCAGGTCTCCGTAGCTCCGGTGCCTATAACTTTTGATCCGTAAGAAGTTACGCGGCGCGCAACATACCGTTGCATAGCTCACTGAGAGATCTACTACGGGGGCTGCTAGCTTGCTCCCAGTGCCCCTTTTTGGAGGCCAAAATTGAACATTTTCATATGTTTCAGGCCATTTTTCTTCTTTTGCTCTGTTTTTCTGTCCCGGATCGTACGTCGTGAGCTGTTAAAAGGACGACAACCTGACTCGCCGGACATCAGAGGGCCCTACAATGTGTCGATATCACATCTTGTGAGGATGCTGCGTTGTTGAAGCTGATGGGTTGTCGTTAATCCTATTAAGCCCTTTGAATGGGCCATCTCTCTAGGCTGAGACTGTGAACCGTTAACACAAAGGAATTGTGCCCTCAACATGACGGGTGCGATCATACCAGCACTAATGCACCGGATCCCATCAAAACTTGGAAGTTAAGCATGTTTGGGTGAGAGTAGTACTAGGATGGGTCACCCCCTGTGAAGTCCTCTTGTTGCACCCAGTTTTCAATTTTTTTTGACGTGGTTTGGGTTGACAAGATACTTTATCCACCAAATCTCTATTACCGAATCCCACGGTACATTGGACAAGACAACTTCGCTTCACGTAGAGGTCGGGCTCGTAAACCGAGGGCGTAGGGTTTGTGACCAAGTCTGTGTCTCTCCGATGCCCATAAATTTTGATCCATAAGGAGTTATACGGCGCACAGCATACCGTTGCAAAGGACTCTGAGAGCTCAACGACGGGGGTAGCTAGTTTGCTCCCTGTGCCATTTTTTGGAGCCCAAAATTGATAATTTTCATCAGTTTCAAGCCACTTTTCTTCTTTTGTTCTATTTTTATATCCCGGATCGTACGTCGTGAGCAGTTAAAAGGACGACAACCTGACTCGCCGTACATCAGAGGGCCCTACAACGTGTCGATATCACGTCTTGCGAGGATGCTGCGTTGTTGAAGCCGATGGGTTGTCGTTAAGCCCATTGAGCCTTTTGAATGGGCCATCTCTCTAGGCTGGGACTGTGAACCGTTAACACATATAGGAATTGTGCTCTCAACATGACGGGTGCGATCATACCAGCACTAATGCACCGGATCCCATCAGAACTCCGAAGTTAAGCGTGCTTGGGTGAGAGTAGTACAAGGATGGGTGACCCCTTGGGAAGTCCTCGTGTTGCACCCCCTTTTCATTTTTTTTATGCCCTGGTTAGGGTTTCCAAGATTCATTATCCACCAAATCTCTAATATCGAATCCCACAGAACATTGGGCAAGACAACTTCCCTTCACGTAGAGGCCGGCCCCGCAAACCGACGGCGTAGGGTTTGTGACCAAATCGATCATTTTCATTAGTTTCAGGCCACTTTTGTTCTTTTGCTCTATTTTTTTCGTCCCGGATCGTACGTCGTGAGCTGTTAAAAGGACAACAAACCGACGGCGTAGGGTTTGTGACCAGGTCTCCGTCGCTCCGATGCCCATAACTTTTGATCCTTAATGGGTTACGCGGCTCAGAGCATACCATTGCAAAGCTTTCTCTGAGAGCTCTACTATGAGGGTAGCCAGCTTGCTCGCTGTACCCATCTTTGGAGCCCAAAATCAAACATTTTCATCAGTTTCAGGCCACTTTTGTTCTTTTGCTCTATTTTTATGTCCCGGATCGTACGTCGTGAGCTGTTAAAAGGACGACAACCTGACTCGCGGGACATCTGAGGTCCCTACAACGTGTCGATATCATGTCTTGCGAGGATGCTGTGTTGTTGAAGCGGATGGGTTTTTGTTAAGCGAATTGGGCCTTTTGAATGGGCCATCTCTCTATGCTGGGACTGTGAACCGTTAACACATATAGGAATTGTGCCCTCAACATGACGGGTGCGATCATACCAGCACTAATGCACCGGATCCCATCAGAACTCCGAAGTTAAGCGTGCTTGGGTGAGAGTAGTACAAGGATGGGTGACCCCTTGGGAAGTCCTCGTGTTGCACCCCCTTTTCATTTTTTTTATGCCCTGGTTAGGGTTTCCAAGATTCATTATCCACCAAATCTCTAATATCGAATCCCACAGAACATTGGGCAAGACAACTTCCCTTCACGTAGAGGCCGGCCCCGCAAACCGACGGCGTAGGGTTTGTGACCAAATCGATCATTTTCATTAGTTTCAGGCCACTTTTGTTCTTTTGCTCTATTTTTTTCGTCCCGGATCGTACGTCGTGAGCTGTTAAAAGGACAACAAACTGACGGCGTAGGGTTTGTGACCAGGTCTCCGTCGCTCCGATGCCCATAACTTTTGATCCTTAATGAGTTACGCGGCTCAGAGCATACCATTGCAAAGCTTTCTCTGAGAGCTCTACTATGAGGGTAGCCAGCTTGCTCGCTGTACCCATCTTTGGAGCCCAAAATCAAACATTTTCATCAGTTTCAGGCCACTTTTGTTCTTTTGCTCTATTTTTATGTCCCGGATCGTACGTCGTGAGCTGTTAAAAGGACGACAACCTGACTCGCGGGACATCTGAGGTCCCTACAACGTGTCGATATCATGTCTTGCGAGGATGCTTTGTTGTTGAAGCGGATGGGTTTTTGTTAAGCGAATTGGGCCTTTTGAATGGGCCATCTCTCTATGCTGGGACTGTGAACCGTTAACACATATAGGAATTGTGCCCTCAACATGACGGGTGCGATCATACCAGCACTAATGCACCGGATCCCATCAGAACTCCGAAGTTAACCGTGCTTGGGCGAGAGTAGTACTAGGATGGGTGACCCCTTGTGAAGTCCTTATGTTGCACCTCCTTTTCAATTTTTTTGCCCTGGTTTGGGTTGCCAAGATACTTTATCCACCAAATCTCTATTACCGAATGCCACGGAACATTGGGCAAGACAACTTCGCTTCACGTAGAGGTCGGGCCCACAAACCGAGGGCGTAGGGTTTGTGACCAGGTCTCCGTCGCTCCGGTGCCGATAACTTTTGATCCGTAAGGAGTTATGCGACGCACATCACACTGTTGCAAAGCTCTCTGAGAGCTCTACGACGGGGGCAGCTAGCTTGCTCGTTGTGCCCCTTTTTGGAGCCCAAAATCAAACATTTTCATCAGTTTCAGGCCACTTTTCTTGTTTTCCTCAGTTTTTTCATCCCGGATCGTACGTCGTGAGCTGTTAAAAGGACGACAACCTGACTCGCCGGACATCAGAGGGCCCTACAACGTGTCGATATAACTTCTTGTGAGAATTCTGCGTTGTTGAAGCGGATGGGTTGTCGTTAAGCCCATTGAGCCGTTTGAATGGGCCATCTCTCTAGGGTGGGACTGTGAACCGTTAACACATATAGGAATTGTGCCTTCAACATGACGGGTGTGATCATACCAGCACTAATTCACTGGATCCCATGAGAGCTCCGAAGTCAACCATGCTTGGGCGAGAGTAGTACTAGGATGGGTGACCCCTTGTGAAGTCCTCGTGTTACACCTCATTTTCAATTTTTTTTTCCCTGGTTTGGGTTGACAAGATACTTTATCCACCAAATCTCTATTACCAAATCCAACGAAACATTGGGCAAGACAACTTCGCTTCAAGTAGAGGCCGGGCTCGTAAACCGAGGGCGTAGGGTTTATGACCAGGTCTCCGTAGCTCCGATGCCCATAACTTTTGATTCGTAAGAAGTTACGTGGTGCACAACATACCGTTGCAAAGCACTCTGAGAGCTATACGATAGGGGCTGCTAGCTTGCTCCCTGTGCCCCTTTTTGGAGGCCAAAATCGAACATTTTCATCAGTTTCAGGCCATTTTTCTTCTTTTACTCTATTTTTCTGTCCCGGATCGTACGTCGTGAGCTTTTAAAAGGATGACAACCTGACTCGTCGGACATCAGAGGGCCCTACAACATGTTGATATCACGTCTTGCGAGGATGCTGCGTTGTTGAAGCCGATGGGTTGTCGTTAAGCCCATTGAGCCGTTTGAATGGGCCATATCTCTAGGGTGGGACTGTGAACCGTTAACACATATAGGAATTGTGCCTTCAACATGACGGGTGCGATCATACCAGCACTAATGCACTGGATCCCATGAGAGCTCCGAAGTTAACAGTGGTTGGGCGAGAGTAGTACTAGGATGGCTGACCCCTTCGGAAGTCCTCGTGTTGCACCCCCTTTTCAATTTTTTTTGCCCTGGTTAGGGTTGCCAAGATACTTTATCCACCAAATCTCTTTTACCGAATCCCACGGAACATTGGGCAAGACAACTTCGTTTCACGTAGAGGCTGGCCCCGCAAACCGAGTGTGTAGGGTTTGTGACCAGGTCCCCATCGCTCCGGTGCCCATAACTTTTGATCCGTGCGGAGTTACGCGGCGCACAGTATACCGTTGCAAAGCTCTCTGAGAGCTCCATGACGGGGGCATCCAGCTTGCTCGCTGTGCCCATTTTTTGGAGCCCAAAATCGAACGTTTTCATCAGTTTCTGGCCACTTTTCTTCTTTTGCTCTGTTTTTCCGTCCCGGATCGTATATCATGAGTTGTTAAAAGGACGACAACCTGACTCGCTGGACATCAGAGGGCCCTACAATGTGTTGATATCAGGTCCGACGAGGATGGGGTATTCTTGAAGCGGATGGGTTGTCGTTAAGCCCATTAGGCCTTTTGAATGGGCCATCTCTCTAGGCTGAGACTGTGAACCGTTAACACATAGGAATTGTGCCCTCAACATGACGGGTGCGATCATACCAGCACTAATGCACCTGATCCCATCAGAACTCCGAAGTTAAGTGTGCTTAGGCGAGAGTAGTACTAGGATGGGTCACCCCCTGTGAAGTCCTCGTGTTGCACCCGCTTTTCAATTTTTTTTGCCCTGGTTTGGGTTGACAAGATACTTTTAATCCACCAAATCTCTATTACCGAATGCCACGGAACATTGGGCAAGACAACTTCGTTTCACGTAGAGGTCGGGCCCACAAACCGAGGGCGTAGGGTTTGTGACCAGGTCTCCGTCGCTCCGGTGCCGATAACTTTTGATCTATAAGGTGTTATGCGACGCACATCACACTGTTCCAAAGCTCTCTGAGAGCTCTACGACGGGGGCAGCTAGCTTGCTCGTTGTGCCCCTTTTTGGAGCCCAAAATCAAACATTTTCATCAGTTTCAGGCCACTTTTCTTGTTTTCCTCAATTTCTTCATCCCGGATCGTACGTCGTGAGCTGTTAAAAGGACGACAACCTGACTCGCGGGACATCAGAGGGCCCTACAACGTGTCGATATAACTTCTTGTGAGAATTCTGCGTTGTTGAAGCAGATGGGTTGTCGTTAAGCCCATTGAGCCGTTTGAATGGGCCATCTCTCTAGGGTGGGACTGTGAACCGTTAACACATATAGGAATTGTGCCTTCAACATGACGGGTGTGATCATACCAGCACTAATTCACTGGATCCCATGAGAGCTCCGAAGTTAACCGTGCTTGGGCGAGAGTAGTACTAGGATGGGTGACCCCTTGTGAAGTCCTCGTGTTGCACCTCCTTTTCAATTTTTTTTGCCCTGGTTTGGGTTGACAAGATACTTTATCCACCAAATCTCTATTACCAAATCCAACGAAACATTGGGCAAGACAACTTCGCTTCAAGTAGAGGTCGGGCTCGGAAACCGAGGGCGTAGGGTTTGTGACCAGGTCTCCGTAGCTCCGATGCCCATAACTTTTGATTCGTAAGAAGTTACGCGGTGCCCAACATACCGTTGCAAAGCACTCTGAGAGCTATATGATGGGGGCTGCTAGCTTGCTCCCTGTGCCCCTTTTTGGAGGCCAAAATCGAACATTTTCATCAGTTTCAGGCCATTTTTCTTCTTTTACTCTATTTTTCTGTCCCGGATCGTACGTCGTGAGCTTTTAAAAGGATGACAACCTGACTTGTCGGACATCAGAGGGCCCTACAACATGTTGATATCACGTCTTGCGAGGATGCTGCGTTGTTGAAGCCGATGGGTTGTCGTTAAGCCCATTGAGCCGTTTGAATGGGCCATATCTCTAGGGTGGGACTGTGAACCGTTAACACATATAGGAATTGTGCCTTCAACATGACGGGTGCGATCATACCAGCACTAATGCACTGGATCCCATGAGAGCTCCGAAGTTAACCGTGCTTGGGCGAGAGTAGTACTAGGATGGGTGACCCCTTGGGAAGTCCTCGTGTTGCACCCCCTTTTCAATTTTTTTTGCCCTGGTTAGGGTTGCCAAGATACTTTATCCACCAAATCTCTTTTACCGAATCCCACGGAACATTGGGCAAGACAACTTCGTTTCACGTAGAGGCTGGCCCCGCAAACCGAGTGTGTAGGGTTTGTGACCAAGTCCCCATCGCTCCGGTGCCCATAACTTTTGATCCGTGAGGAGTTACGCGGCGCACAGTATACCGTTGCAAAGCTCTCTGAGAGCTCCATGACGGGGGCAACCAGCTTGCTCGCTGTGCCCATTTTTTGGAGCCCAAAATCGAACGTTTTCATCAGTTTCTGGCCACTTTTCTTCTTTTGCTCTATTTTTCCGTCCCGGATCGTATATCATGAGTTGTTAAAAGGACGACAACCTGACTCGCTGGACATCAGAGGGCCCTACAATGTGTTGATATCAGGCCCGACGAGGATGGGGTATTCTTGAAGCGGATGGGTTGTCGTTAAGCCCATTAGGCCTTTTGAATGGGCCATCTCTCTAGGCTGAGACTGTGAACCGCTAACACATAGGAATTGTGCCCTCAACATGACGGGTGCGATCATACCAGCACTAATGCACCTGATCCCATCAGAACTCCGAAGTTAAGTGTGCTTGGGCGAGAGTAGTACTAGGATGGGTCACCCCCTGTGAAGTCCTCGTGTTGCACCCGCTTTTCAATTTTTTTTTCCCTGGTTTGGGTTGACAAGATACTTTTTATCCACCAAATCTCTATTACCGAATCCCACGTAACATTAGGCAAGAGAACTTCGCTTCACGTATAGGCCGGGCTCGCAAACCGAGTTCGTAGGGTTTGTGACCAAGTCTCCGTCGCTCCAGTGCCCATAAATTTTGATCCGTAAGGAGTTACGTGGCGCACAGCATACCGTTGCAAAGGTCTCTGAGAGCTCTACGACAGGGGCAGCTAGCTTGCTCCTTGTGCCCCTTTTTGGAGCCCAAAATCGAACATTTTCATCAGTTTCAGGCCACTTTTCTTCTTTTGCTCTGTTTTTCCGTCCCGAATCATACGTCGTGAGCTGTTAAAAGGACGACAACCTGAATAGCAAGACATCAGAGGGCCCTACAACGTGTCGATATCATGTCTTGCGAGGATGCTGCATTGTTGAAGCCGATGGGTTGTCGTTAAGCCCATTGAGCCTTTTGAATGGGCCATCTCTCTAGGCTGAGACTGTGAACCGTTAACACATATAGGAATTGTGCTCTCAACATGACGGGTGCGATCATACCAGTACTAATGGACTGGATCCCATCAGAACTCCGAAGTTAAGCGTGCTTGGGTGAGAGTAGTACAAGGATGGGTGACCCCCTTGGAAGTCCTCGTGTTGCACCCACTTTTCATTTTTTTTTCCCTAGTTAGGGTTGCCAAGATTCATTATCCACCAAATCTCTAATATCGAATCCCACAGAACATTGGGCAAGACAACTTCCCTTCACGTAGAGGCCGGGCCCGCAAACCGACGGCGTAGGGTTTGTGACCAGGTCTCCGTCGCTCCGATGCCCATAACTTTTGATTCGTAAGAAGTTACGCGGCGCACAACATACCGTTGCAAAGCTCTTTGTGAGCTCTACAACGGGGGCAGCCAACTTCCTCGCTTTGCCCATTTTTTGAGCCCAAAATTGATCATTTTCATTAGTTTCATGCCACTTTAGTTCTTTTGTTCTATTTTTCCGTCCCGGATCGTACGTCGTGAGCTGTTAAAAGGACAACAACCTGACTCGCAGGACATCAGAGGGCCGTCCAATGTGTCGATATCACGTCTTGCGAGGATGCTGCGTTGTTGAAGCGGATGGGTTTTCGTTAAGCCCATTGGGCCTTCTGAATGGGCCATCTCTCTAGGCTGGGACTGTGAACCGTTAACACATGTAGAAATTGTGCCCTCAACATGACGGGTACGATCATACCAGCACTAATGCATCGGATCTCATCAGAACTCCGAAGTTAAGCGTGCTTGGGCGAGAGTAGTACTAGGATGGGTGACCCCCTCGGAAGTCCTCGTGTTGCACCCCCTTTTAATTTTTTTTTGCCCTGGTTAGGGTTGCCAAGATACATTATCCACCAAATCTCTAACATCGAATCCCACGGAACATTGGGCAAGACAACTTCCCTTCACGTAGAGGCCAGGCCCGCAAACTAAGGGCGTAGGGTTTGTGACCAGGTTTCCGTCGCTCCGATGCCCATAACTTTTGATCCGTAAGGAGTTACGCGGCGCACAGCATACCATTGCAAAGCTTTCTCTGAGAGCTCTACGACGGGGGCAGCCAGCTTGCTCGCTGTGCCCGTTTTTGGAGCCCAAATTTGAATGTTTTAATCAGTTTCAGGCCTTTTTTGTTCTTTAGCTCTATTTTTATGTCCCAGATCGTACGTCGCGAGCTATTAAAAGGACGACAACCTGACTCGTGGGACATCAGAGGGCCCTACAACATGTCGATATCACGTCTTGCGAGGATGCTGCGTTGTTGAAGCGGATGGGTTTTTGTTAAGCCAATTGGGCCTTCTGAATGGGCCATCTCTCTAGGCTGGGACTGTGAACCGTTAACACATATAGGAAATGTGCCCTCAACATGACGGGTGCGATCATACCAGCACTAATGCACCGGATCCCATCAGAACTCCGAAGTTAAGCGTGCTTGGGCGAGAGTAGTACTAGGATGGGTGACCCCTTTTGAAGTCCTCGTGTTGCACCCCCTTTTCAATTTTTTTTGCCCTGGTTTGGGTTGCTAAGATACTTTATCCACCAAATCTCTATTACCGAATCCCACGGAACATTGGGCAAGACAACTTCGCTTCACGTAGAGACGGGCTCGCAAACCGAGGGCGTAGGGTTTGTGACCAGGTCTCCGACGCTTCGGTGCCGATAACTTTTGATCCGTAAGGAGTTACGCGACGCACATCATACTGTTGCAAAGCTCTCTGAGAGCTCTACGACGGGGGCAGCCAGCTTGCTCGCTGTGCCCCTTTTTGGAGCCCAAAATCGAACATTTTCATCAGTTTCAGGCAACTTTTGTTCTTTTACTCTATTTTTCCATCCTGGATCGTACGTCGTGAGCTGTTAAAAGGACGACAACCTGACTCGCGGGACATCAGAGGGTCCTACAATGTGTCGATATCACGTCTTGCGAGGATGCTGCATTGTTGAAGCGGATGGGTTTTCGTTAAGCCCATTTGGCCTTTTCAATGGGCCATCTCTCTAGGCTGGGACTGTGAACCGTTAACACATGTAGGAATTGTGCCCTCAACATGACGGGTGCTTTCATACCAGCACTAATGCACCGGATCCCATCAGAACTCCGAAGTTAAGCGTGCTTGGGCAAGAGTTGTACTAGGTTGGGTGACACATTGGGAAGTCCTCGTGTTACACCCCCTTTTCATTTTTTTTGCCCTGGTTAGGGTTGCCAAGATACATTATCTACCAAATCTCTAATATCGAATCCCACGGAACATTGGGCAAGACAACTTCCCTTCACGTAGAGGCTGGGCCCGCAAACTGAGGGCGTAGGGTTTGTGACCAAGTCTCTGTCACTCTGATGCCCATAACTTTTGATCCGTAAGGAGTTACGCGGCGCACAGCAAACCGTTGCAAAGCTTTCTCTGAGAGCTCCACGACGGGGGCAGCCAGCTTGCTCGCTGTGCCCATTTTTGGAGCCCAAAATCGAACATTTTCATCAGTTTCAAGCAACTTTTGTTCTTTTGCTCTATTTTTCTGTCCCGGATCGTACGTCGTGAGCTGTTAAAAGGATGACAACCTGACTCAAGGGACATCAGAGGGCCCTACAACGTGTCGATATCACGTCTTGCGAGGATGCTGCGTTGTTGAAGTGGATGGGTTTTTGTTAAGCCAATTGGGCCTTTTGAATGGGCCATCTCTCTAGGCTGGGACTGTGAATCGTTAACACATATAGGAATTGTGCCCTCAACATGACGGGTGCGATCATACCAGCACCAATGCACCGGATCCCATCAGAACTCCGAAGTTAAGCGTGCTTGGGCGAGAGTAGTACTAGGATTGGTGACCCCGTGTGAAGTCCTCGTGTTGCACCCCCTTTTCAATTTTTTTTGCCCTGGTTTGGGTTGGCAAGATACTTTATCCACCAAATCTCTATTACCGAATCCCGCGGAACATTGGGCAAGACAACTTCGCTCCACGTAGAGGCGGGCCCGCAAACCGAGGGCGTAGGGTTTGTGACCAGGTCTCCGTCACTTCGGTGCCGATAACTTTTGATCCGTAAGGAATTACGCGGCGCACAGCATACTGTTGCAAAGCTCTCTGAGAGCTCTACGACGGGGGCAGCTAGCGTATTCGCTGTGCCCCTTTTTGGAGCCCAAAATCAAACATTTCCATCAGTTTCAGGCAACTTTTGTTCTTTTACTCTATTTTTCTGTCCCGGATCGTACGTCGTGAACTGTTAAAAGGACGACAACCTAACTCGCGGGACATCAGAGGGCCCTACAACGTGTCGATGTCACGTCTTGTGAGGATGCTGTGTTGTTCAAGCGGATGGGTTTTTCGTTAAGCCCATTGGGCCTTTTGAATGGGCCATCTCTCTAGGCTGGGACTGTGAACCGTTAACACATATAGGAATTGTGCCCTCAACATGACGGGTGCGATCATACGAGCACTAATGCACCGGATCCCATCAGAACTCCGAAGTTAAGCGTGCTTGGGTGAGAGTAGTACTAGGATGGGTCACCCCCTGTGAAGTCCTCGTGTTGCACCCGATTTTCAATTTTTTTTGCCCTGGTTTGGGTTGACAAGATACTTTATCCACCAAATCTCTATTACCGAACCCACGGAACATTGGGCAAGACAACTTCACTTCACGTAGAGGCGGGGCCCGCAAACCGAGGGTGTAGGGTTTGTGACCAAGTCTCCGTAGCTCCGGTGCCCATAACTTTTGATTCGTAAAATGTTACGCGGCGCACAACATACCGTTGCAAAGCTCTCCGAGAGCTCTACGATGGGGGCTGCTAGCTTGCTCCCTGTGCCCCTTTTTGGAGGCCAAAATCGAACATTTTCATCAGTTTCAAGACATTTTTGTTCTTTTGCTTTGTTTTTCCGTTCCGGATCGTACGTCGTGAGCTGTCAAAAGGACGACACCCTGACTCGCCGGACATCAGAGGGCCCTACAACGTGTCGATATCACATCTTGCGAGGATGCTGCATTGTTGAAGCCGATGGGTTGTCGTTAAGCCCATTGAGCCTTTTGAATGGGCCATCTCTCTAGGCTGGGACTGTGAACCGTTAACACATATAGGAATTGTGCCCTCAACATGACGGGTGCGATCGTACCAACACTAATGCACCGGATCCCATCAGAACTCTGAAGTTACACGTGCTTGGGCAAGGGTAGTACTTGGATGGGTGACCCCTTGGGAAGTCCTCGTGTTGCACCCCCTTTTCAATTTTTTTTGCCCTGGTTTGGGTTGCCAAGATACTTTATCCACCAAATCTCTATTACCGAATCCCACGGAACATTGAGCAAGACAACTTCACTTCACGTAGAGGCGGGGCCCGCAAACCGAGGGTGTAGGGTTTGTGACCAGGTCCCCATCGCTCCGGTGCCCATAACTTTTGATCCGTGAGGAGTTATGCGGTGCACAGTATACTGTTGCAAATCCCTCTGAGAGCTCTATGTCGGGGGCAGCCAGAATGCTCGTTGTGCCCATTTTTTGAAGCCCAAAATTGAACGTTTCCATCAGTTTCAGGCCACTTTTCTTCTTTTGCTCTATTTTTCCATCGCCGATCGTATATCGTGAGCTGTTAAAAGGACGACAACCTGACTCGCTAGACATCAGAGGGCCCTACAATGTGTTGATATCATGCCTTACGAGGATGGGGTATTGTTGAAGCGGATGGGTTGTCGTTAAGCCCATTGGGCCTTTTGAATGAGCCATCTCTCTAGGCTGGGACTGGGAACCGTTAACACATATAGGAATTGTGCCCTCAACATGACAGGTGCGATCATACCAGCACTAATGCACCGGATCCCATCAGAACTCCGAAGTTAAGCGTGCTTGGGCGAGAGTAGTACAAGGATGGGTCACCCCCTGTGAAGTCCTCGTGTTGCACCTGCGTAGGGTTTGTGACCAGGTCTCCTGTAGCTCCGGTGCCCATAACTTTTGATCCGTAAGAAGTTATGCGGCGCACAACATACCGTTGCAAAGCTCTCCGAGAGCTCTACGACGGGTGCTGCTAGCTTGCTCCCTGTGCCCCTTTTTGGAGGCCAAAATCAAACATTTTCATCGGTTTCAGGCCATTTTTCTTCTTTTGCTATGTTTTTCCGTCCCGGATCGTACGTCATGAGCTGTTAAAAGGACGACAACCTGACTCGCCTGACATCAGAGGGCCCTACAACGTGTCGATATCACGTCTTGCGAGGATGCTGCGTTGTTGAAGCCGATGGGTTGTCGTTAAGCCCATTGAGCCTTTTGAATGGGCCATCTCTCTAGGATGGGACTGTGAACCGTTTACACATATAGGAATTATGCCCTTAACATGACGGGGGCTATCATACCAGCACTAATGCACCGGATCCCATCAGAACTCCGAAGTTAAGCGTGCTTGGGCGAGAGTAGTACTAGGATGGGTGACCCCTGGGAAGTCCTCATGTTGCACCCCCTCTTCATTTTTTTTTGCCCTGGTTAGGGTTGCCAAGATACATTATCCACCAAATATCTATTACCGAATCCCACGGAACATTGGGCAAGACAACTTCCCTTCACGTTGAGGCCGGGCCTGCAAACGGAAGGCGTATGGTTTGTGACCAGGTCTCTGTCGCTCCGGTGCCCATAACTTTTGATCCGTAAGGAGTTGCACGGCGCACAGCATACCGTTACAAAGCTCTCTGAGAGCTCTACGATGGCGGCGGCCAGCCTGCCCCCTGTCCCTATGTTTGGAGCCCAAAATCGAACGTTTTCATCTGTTTCAGGCCACTTTTCTTCTTTTGCTCTGTTTTTCCGTCGCGGATCGTACGCCGTGAGCTGTTAAAAGGATGACACCCTGACTCGCGGGACATCAGAGGGCCCTACAATGTGTCGATATCACGTCTTGGGAGGATGCTGCGTTGTTGAAGCGGATGGGTTGTCGTTAAGCCCATTGGGCCTTTTGAATGGGCCATCTCTCTAGGCCGGGACTGTGAACCGTTAACACATATAGGAATTGTGCCCTCAACATGACGGGTGTGATCATACCAGCACTAATGCACTGGATCCCATCAGAACTCCGAAGTTAAGCGTGCTTGGGCGAGAGTAGTACTAAGATGGGTGACCCCTTGTGAAGTCCTCGTGTTGCACCCCCTTTTCAATTTTTTTTTCCCTGGTTATGGTTGCCAAGATACTTTATCCACCAAATCTCTATTACCGAATCCCACTGAACATTGGGCAAGACAACTTCACTTCACGTAGAGGCCGGGCCCGCAAACCGAGGGCGTAGGGTTTGTGACCAGGTCTCTGTCGCTCCGGTGCCCATAACTTTTGATCCGTAAGGAGTTACGCGACGCACAGCATACCGTTGCAAATCTTTCTGAGAGATCTACGATGGGGGAAGCCAACTTGCTCACTGGGCCCATTTTTGGAGCCCAAAATCGAACGTTTTAATCAGTTTCAGTCCATTTTTCTTCATTTGCGCTATTTTTTCATCCCGGATCGAACGTCGTGAGCTATTAAAAGGACGACAACCTGACTCGCGGGACATCAGAGGGCCCTACAACATGTCGATATCACTTCTTACGAGGATGCTGCGTTGTTGAAGCAGATGGGTTGTCGTTAAGTCCCTTGGGCCTTCTAAATGGGCTATCTTTCTAGGCTGGCACTGTGAACCGTTAACACATATAGGAATTGTGCCCTCAACATGACGGGTGCGATCATACCAGCACTAATGCACCGGATACCATCAGAAATTCGAAGTTAAGCATGCTTGGGCGAGAGTAGTACTAGGATGGGTGCCCCCCTGGGAAGTCCTCGTGTTGCTCCCCTTTTTCAATTTTTTTTTGCCCTGGTTAGGGTTGCCAAGATACTTCATCCACCAAATTTCTATTCCTGAATTCTATGGAACATTGGGCAAGACAACTTCGCTTCACGTAGAGGCTGGGCCCGCAAACTGAGGGCGTAGGGTTTGTGACCAGGTCTCCGTCGCTCCAGTGCCCATAACTTTTGATCCGTAAGGAGTTACGCGGCGCACAGCATACCGTTGCAAAGCTCTCTGAGACCATTACGACGGGGGCAGCCAGCATGCTCGTGTGCCCATTTTTGTAGCCTAAAATCGAACGTTTTCATTAGTTTCAGTCCACTTTTCTTCTTTTGCTCTGTTTTTCTGTCCCGGATCGTACGTCGTCAGTTGTTAAAAGGACGACAACCTGACTCACGGGACATCAGAGGGCCCTACAACGTGTCGATATCACATCTTGCGAGGATGCTGCGTTGTTGAAGCCTATAGGTTGTCGTTAAGCCCATTGGGCCTTTTGAATGGGCCATCTTTCTAGGCTGGCACTGTGAACCGTTAACACATATAGGAATTGTGCCCTCAACATGACGGGTGTGATCATACCAACCCGGCCTATAAAGGTTAGACTAGGGTGTGATCTAAACATTCAAGTCATTACACCTTCTTCATCATTCTAGGAGGTTTAACACTTAACGTTTTATTCTAGACTTCAAATTTTTTTCAGAAATCCGGCAGCATAATGGCTGTAATTGGGCTCTTTGTTTTGACCTAAATTTTATAACAGCCTCAAAATTTACCATCTCAATTTCAATTCCAGCTAAGATTACTATTATTCCATCAATTGAATTGCCTATTGGTTAACTCGACGTCCCGTTTGATTTATAACCTAGCATGATACTATGTCTCGTTTGTCCATTTATTCTCATTTCAAAATATACCTGTTGATCTTGGCTTATTAGCGAGTACCTGTTGAGATTGGATAAGTTCATTTACCTATTCCTTAACTAAGCATCATACCCTGTGATAGATACTAGCGGTAGTAAAAGAAAAACGATCATAGTAGTGTCATGTCTTGTATCAGTTTACTTAAAATAAGTACAAACCAAAATTAGACCCCAAATTACAACGGGGGTCTTTTACATCACAAGCAACAAACAACATAAGGGAAATAGTCTTCAAGCAGCAAAATGTACACAAGTAGTCATGTTTAAGCAAAACGACAATAACAGGAAATCACTCCAGGGGTTCATCATTACGTACATTATCTTCGGGTTCCTGTACCTATTCTTCTTCACCTGAGATGATAAAAGAGGATGAGTCCTTATGAACTCAGCGAGGGGGAACGAGAAATAAGTTTTGAAACTCATTTTCCGGTTCAATTTATGAAAACCCTTTTTTCAAACATGAATACAACAGAAATACAAGTACAGAAATACAAATACAGAAGCAGGAATACCGGTTTTTCCTCCCTGAGGTTCTCTAGGATCCAAGCGGGAGTACTTATACACATAATAAAAAGGATACGGTGAGCTTTTGCTCTCAGATCAGATCCAGGATCAGTTGTTGCGGCCGACTTCAAATCATCCCCCAAACACACCAGGTGGGTGTACTCCGGATGTACCCCAAAATCCTACGACCGAACTCTCCGAGGAAGTCTAGCCCCCAAACGAGAGAGGGAATGGGATCATGGAGGTCACGGTAACACCGGCAAGCCCGATGCCGCCCGGCATGCGTGATCACTACCATGCCGACAGGAAAGGTTGCAACCTTGTATGAAATGCACATTTATGACAGGTAATATATATCACAGAAGGAGGACAACAAAGTAGGTTGCCTCCGGACAGTCATAAGATTGCACATTGACAGATAAACAGGAAGGTCACGATAAGACAGGAAATTTCACTTGAAAGGCATATAGAGTTATATGGAAATTAAACGGGCAGCCATGTAACACATGTAAAACAGGCCATTGACTCATTAAAAGTCCACGCAATCAAGTGATAAGATTACTCAACATGTAGTGATATCAACAAGGGTTCAAATGCGAGAAAAGCTTATTTGTCAACATGCAATGGTCAAGATCACTTTTAGAGTTATAAAACATTTACGGGCAGCCCACGCAACATACAGTTTCCTCACAATATCCAATGGTTAACACTTAGCAAGAATACTTAGTCATTAGGGTTTCCATTTCATGCATAATCGTGCGATCAAACCCTAAGTCAACTTAACATCATTCCCAAGTCATACATCATTCAATTCATACATCCTCAAGTGCTTAAAACAGTCCACATAATATTCCAACACCACAATTCCAAGCAACTAGTGCCACAAAAGAGGTTACAATAGTTTTCCAAGCACATAGCTAAGTGGAACACTCACTGCAATAGGCTGTTTTCTCACAATCAATCGGATAATCAAACAATCTCCAAATTCAGTGAATAAGATGTCAAATTAAAGATTAAGAAGTTAACTAAAATCAGAAACAAGCCTTGCATCAATTGGAGTTCAGAATCATTAGTTATAACCGAAAGAGTGAGGTAACACAAAACTGTCCAGATTTGCACACTTTTCAGAAAATGACGTTTTTGAGGTCCTTAGAGTCATTTTTAGATTTGGTCTATTTCTGACAAAGTTGTCCAGAACTGAAAAATATAGCTTCACACCAAATTTCATGCATTTTGAACATCATTTATTAAGTCAAATATGGTTCGTTTTACAAAGTCAGTGCATCTGCCAAAACCTGATTCATTTTTCCAGATTTCCAGATTTGGTCCCATTTTAATGATTTGCCATTTTGAGGACCTTAGATTCAAAATTAGCTTCGGCCTATTTCTGGGAAAACTGTTCAAAACTGTCCAAACTAGTTACCCACCAATTTTCAAGCATTTTCAACATAATTTTCCTAGCTAAACTTACTTCGAACAGACTGGTCAGAGAGCTGTCACATAAATTCGACTTCACCTAGCATCATTTTCAAGCCAAGATCTGGCCATGCATGGTTGTTTAAGCTCATGAACGACCACATAACTCAAGTACAGAAGCAAATATACTCATTTATGAACATGCATGTGAACTTTCAAAGAGTTTTCAAAAGCTTTTAACCCTCACCTTTGCAATCAATCAAAAGATGCACAACAACCTTGTTGAAGCTCAAATCTTCTCCTTTCCTTTGCCTAGCCGAAATCCTACTAGCTTTTCTCTATTTTTCCTAGCTTAATAATCAATCTCTTAGTGCATGCTAGTAATTAGAACTTGAAGAAAAGAAATGGATGCTTAGTAACTCACCTAGGCCGAAATGAAGCTTCAAATGCACATGCAAGAGTGATTTCGAACTCTAGCTTGTTTGCTTGGGTTTCTCGATGGCTACTTGACTTTGCTCAACCAAGATGTGAAGAAGAAAAGCCAAGGAGGTAGAGAACTCAGCCAAGAACTGAAAATGGAGAGAGAGAATGAAAGGGAGAGAGGGAAAAGATTGAGGAAAATGAGTGGAAATGAAAAGAAGACAAGCCTTGTAACTTGGTGATGCAAGCTCGGCCTTGGGCAGCCAGCAATCTGAATTTTTGTGTCTTCAAGATAGAATTTTAAATGTTTAGCATGGGCTTCAAGCTTTTGGTCGAGCAAGGTGTGCAAATGTGAGGGTTTTTGATCATTTTTTTTATCCCTTTTGGTGTCATAGTTTGTCTAGCATGCATATTTAATTGTGTTGTTCAAATTTCTTGCTCAAAACATGGTGTGGTCGGCTATGACATGTGCAAAATTATGATTTCTTGTCATCTTTTGGGTGTTAATTGTTGTGTGTTGAAAATGCAAAAAGAACAAGGAATAAAGAATAAGGAATATCTAGTGTTTGGTGCATTTTTTGTCTTCTAGTGAATGGAATTTGGATTATTATATTGTTAGTGGATTTTGTAGGATTGTTTAATAGTCTAGTGCTTTGTGCAAGATGCTTTCTCGGTTAACGTGTAGAAATGCTTTCCTAGGTGTAAGGGACGCACTACGAGTTAGGACACAAAGTACCAGACGAGAGGACGTTTTTCAAGTAAATGCACGTAACCCTATATGAATGCACGAAATTCAATGCAAGGCACACAAGACTAAATACAATCCTCAAACCTAGGTCATGGCACGCAAATCTAGGTTAGGGCATGCAAAACGAGGTATCGCACGCAATTCGGGGTCAAGCCTCACATCCTCCCCTCCTTAAAAGAATTTCGTCCCGAAATTCAATATTTACCTTGAAATAAGGCTGGATACTGCTGCTCCATTTGGTCTCGCCTTTCCCACGTTGCTTCTTCGAGTCCATGATGATCCCACAGCACTTTCACCATAGGTATAGTTCTGTTGCACAACTCCCGATCCTGCTGGTCTAGGATCCGAATGGGCTTCTCCTCGTAAGACAAGTTTTCCCGAAGCTGCAACGGCTTTGGCTCCAAGATATGCGACGGGTCAGGATGGTACTTCCGCAGCATCGAAACATGAAAGACGTCGTGAATATTGGAGAGGTTCTGGGGTAGTGCTAGGCGATACGCCAACTTGCCAACCTTCTCAACTATCTCAAATGGTCCTACAAATCTCGGGCTCAACTTTCCACCCTTGCCATGTTTAATCAGTCCCCTCCGAGGTGATATCTTCAAGAACACCTTGTCGTCAACCTCAAACTCGAGACTTCGTCTCCGTCAGTCTGCATAACTCTTCTGCCTGCTCTGGGCGGTAAGCATCCGTTTTTGGATGAGGTGGATGTTATCAACAGTCTTCATCAGTTCAGGTAAAAGGGTCGGGTCAAAAGTCTTCATCTCACCTACTTCATCCCAGTAAATTGGTGATCAACATTTCCGTCCATACAACGCCTCAAACGGTGCCATCCCGATAGTGGCCTGGTAACTGTTGTTGTAGGCGAACTCCGCTAGATATAGATATTTCTCCCAACCTTTCCCGAAGTCTAAAATACATGCCCTCAGCATATCTTCCAAAATCTAAATAGTCCTCTTCGATTGACCGTCCGTCTGAGGGTGATAAGCCGTGCTAAAACTCAATTTCGTCCCCAAAGCTTCCTGCAATCTCTTCCAAAATCGGGAAGTAAAACGAGGATCCCTATCCGATACAATACTCACAGGCATCCTGTGCAATCTTACAATCTCTGCCATATACATAACTCCCAATTTCTCAGGACT
Source organism: Ehretia macrophylla (assembly GCA_037974665.1). Classification (NCBI taxonomy): domain Eukaryota; kingdom Viridiplantae; phylum Streptophyta; class Magnoliopsida; order Boraginales; family Ehretiaceae; genus Ehretia; species Ehretia macrophylla. The sequence continues at coordinate 9,286,319 of CM075773.1, forward strand.
ATCCTCCTTGTTTATTGGTAAAAAGTGCGCCGACTTAGTCAATCTATCCACTATAACCCAAATGGCGTCACGACCCTTTCGTGATTTAGGCAGGTCCATAACAAAATCCATAATTATATGTTCCCATTTCTATTGAGGAATCTCCAACGGCTAAAGTAAGCCTGCGGGTCCTTGATGTTCTGCTTTGACTCTCTGGCAAGTCAAACACCGTGCTACAAACTCCGCAATTTCTCTTTTCATGTTATTCCACCAATAGTGTTGCTTCAAATCCCGGTACATCTTTGTTCCACCGGGGTGAATAGTGTATCTTGAATTATGGGCTTCTTCAAGAATCTTTTTTTTCAGCTCTGGGTCATTGGGAACACAAACCTGGTTCCTAAACTTCCAAATACCATCATCATGAAACTTGAAATCTGTGTTGCTTTCCTTAATCTTTTGAAATTTCTGGTCCTTCTGTTGAGCCTCTCGTAACTCAGATAATAAAGTCGAGTGAACTTGGGTAATGGCAGAAAGTGACCCCTTCGGAGTCAATTGTGGTTTCCATAGAAACGCTTCCTCCAACAACTCCTGCACCTTGACTTCTAGTTTCGCCATGCTTGCTTTTTTGCTTAAGGCATCTGCAACTACGTTCGCCTTACCAGGCACATAATTAATTGAGCAGTTATAATCATCCAAAAGCTCCATCCACCGCCTTTGCCTCATATTCGACTCCTTTTGAGAGAACAAGTATTTCAAGCTCTTATGATTAGTAAATACTTCAAACTTGTTACCCCACAGATAATGTCTCCATTTCTTGAGTGCAAACACAATCGCCGCTAACTCCAAATCATGTGTCGGGTAATTCATCTCATACGGCTTTGGTTTCCTAGAGGCATAAGCAATCACTCTTCCATTTTGCATCAATACACATCCCAAACCATCTTTCGAAGCATCGCTATAGATTACAAAACCTTGACTCCCTTTAGGCAATGCAAGAACTAGTGCAGTAGTCAATCTCTTCTTCAACTCTTGGAAGCTGTTCTCACATTTATCATCCTACACGAACTTGGTTTTCTTTTGAGTGAGCTTTGTAAGCGGTCCTGCAATCTTAGAGAAATCCTTCACAAACCTCCGATAATAGCCGGCTAGACCAAGAAAACTCCGGACTTCCGTAACATTTTCCGGCTTCTTCCAAGACATCACTGCATCGATCTTTGCTGGATCTACCGCTATTCCCTCTTGGGATATGATATGCCCCAAAAATGCAATCTGCTGCAACCAGAATTCACATTTGCTAAACTTTGCATACAATCGATGCTCTCGAAGTTTCTGCAGTACCAACCGCAGATGTTGCTCATGCTCCGACTCCGATTTCGAGTATACCAAAATATCATCAATGAAGATCACCACAAATTGGTCCAAGTAGGGTTGAAACACCCTATGCATCAAATCCATAAAAGCTGCAGGGGCATTAGTTAGTCCAAAAGGCATCACCACATATTCATAGTGCCCATATCTCGTCCTGAAAGCCGTTTTAGGCACATCTTCCTTCTTGATCCGCAACTGATAATACCCTTGTCTTAAGTCGAGTTTCGAATACACTTTGGCTCCTTGCAGTTGATCAAATAACTCGTCGATCAGGGGAAGTGGGTATTTATTCTTGACAGTCACTTGGTTCAAACCTCGATAGTCAATGCATAGCCTTAACGTTCCGTCTTTCTTCTTAACAAATAGCACGGGCGCACCCCACGGTGAAGAACTCGGTTGTACAAATCCCTTCTTCAGCAATCCTTGCAATTGGTCCTTTAATTCTTGTAGCTCAGCCGGTGCCATACGATAGGCAGCTTTTGATATCGGCTGGGTTCCAAGTAGCAACTCTATAACAAACTCGATCTCCCGATTTGGGGGTAAACCGGGTAACTCTTCTGGGAATACATCTACGTAGTCTTTGATCACAGACATCTCCTCCAACTTAGCTTTATCTGACGGCTTGTTGATAAGGTAAGCCAAGTATCCGCTGCATCCTTTCCTCAAGGACTTCACTGCTTTCGTAGATGAGATGATGGAACTCCCGGTGAAATCTCTTCGGCCCAAAACCTCCAGTATCGGTTGATCAGGTACCCTGAACGTTATAATATTTGCCCAGCAATCCAGTTGGACATGATGTTTTGCCAGCCAATCCATCCCTAAAATGACCTCGTAGTCTCGAAAAGGTAATACAATAAGATTGGTCGAGAATTCCCTATCCTTAATTTGGATTCTACATGCTTTACAAGCTGAACTAGTTACGAGTTTAGAACCCATAGGAGTACCAACTTCTACCTCAAATGGCAAACATACAACTTTCAATTTCACACGTTCCACACATAAGGGAGTAATAAATGAATGAGTAGCACCCGGATCAATTAACACCTTAACAGGTTGATTCAGTATGAAGAATGTACCTTCAACAACAGCAGTCTCATCTGGAATCTCCTCGTACTCGATAGCATAGGCTCGAGCCTGGACTCTAGGAACTGGAGTCTTGCCTCTACCGGCTGGTTTACCCTGATTCTGCCCTGCCTGACGTTTAGGGCAATCTTTGATCTGGTGTTGATCACTGCCGTACCTCATACATCGTCCCAACTTCCTCCAACACTGGGCCTCGGTATGCCCCTTCCTGTCACAATATGAGCAGTTGACGGACTGAGTAGCAGGTGAACTACCTGTGGATCCACGGGCAGAAGAGGCTGATGGCGCTTTCGTCGGGCCACGGTTATTCCCTGACTTGCTCTGGCTCTGGTCCTGGTTACGACCCTGACTCTGGAATTTCCTCTGTTGACCTGGAGGCTGGTATGGTTTCTTGTTTGGTTGACTCGAACCGGCTCCATCTAGTTTCCTCTTCTCAACTCGAGAGGCAGCAGCAAAGAGAGCAGAATAAGTATCGAAGTCATGAGAAGCTAACTGGTCCTGAATCTCTGGCCTCAAACCAACAGTGAATTTCCACATTTTTGCCTCCGGAGTACAAACCATACACTGAGCATAACGGGACAGTCGGTCAAAACGAGCCTCGTACTGGGCCACCGTCATATTACCCTGGGTCAAATGCATGAACTCCTCGATCCGCCTCTGCCTGGAAACTGCAGGTACATATTTCTCCTTAAACGCCTTAACGAAATTACCCCACAAGCGAGGTGTCTGATTAGTCTCCCACAGTGCCTCTATAGTGTGCCACCAATGCTCGGCATCCCCATGCAACAGAAATACAACAAACTCCACTTTCTCTTCATCTGTATAATCAAGTGGCCTGAAGATCTTCTCAATCTCGGACAGCCAAGCCTCTGCTTTCTCATCATCAGCTTCCCCGTAAAATTTAGACGGGCGAAAGTCAAGGAATTCCTTCATTCTGCTATGTCTCCCATGGTTACCCTCATTCCTGTTGTTGATGTTGTTGTTGGCCTCACGAGCATCCTGGCGCTCCATTACACGTGATACACGATCCATGGCAGTTGCTATCATATTAAACATAGCTATATCGGGATTAGTCTGATAAGCATCCCCGGTCTCTTGAGGTTCACCGCTCCTATTAGTAGTATGGGTACTAGGGCCAGCCATCTATAGGCACAATTTATTGAAAAATGTGACAATTAAGAATCTAAGGCATATGATATGCAACATAATATAGGTACAATTCTAAAACACTTAAGGCATATAAGTCACTTAAGCACATAGAACATAGAAGGCACATTTAACACATAACAAGTCATTATCTTAGGGCTCTACCCACGGTCCGAGAGTTAAACCCGGCTTAAGCAATCTAAGCTCTGATACCATTCTTCTAAGGTGTCACGCCCCAACCCGGCCTATAAAGGTTAGACTAGGGTGTGATCTAAACATTCAAGTCCTTACACCTGCTTCATCATTCTAGGAGGTTTAACACTTAACGTTTTATTCTAGACTTCAAAATTTTTCCAGAAATCCGGCAGCATAACGGCTGTAATTGGGCTCTTTGTTTTTGACCTAAATTTTCTAACAGCCTCAAAATTTACCATCTCAATTTCAATTCCAGCTAAGATTACTATTATTCCATCAATTGAATTGCCTATTGGTTAACTAGACGTCCCGTTTGATTTATAACCTAGCATGATACTATGTCTCGTTTGTCCATTTATTCTCGTTTCAAAATATACCTATTGATCTTGGCTAATTAGCGAGTACCTGTTGAGATTGGATAAGTTCATTTACCTATTCCTTAACTAAGCATCATACCCTGTGATAGATACTAGCGGTAGTAAAAGCAAAACGATCATAGTAGTGTCATGTCTAGTATCAGTTTACTTAAAATAAGTACAAACCAAAATTAGACCCCAAATTACAACGGGAGTCTTTTACATCACAAGCAACAAACAACATAAGGGAAATAGTCTTCAAGCAGCAAAAGGTACACAAGTAGTCATGTTCAAGCAAAACGACAATAACAGGCAATCACTCCAGGGGTTCATCATTAGGTACATTATCCTTGGGTTCCTGTACCTGTTCTTCTTCACCTGAGATGATAAAAGAGGGTGAGTCCTTATGAACTCAGCGAGGGGGAACGAGAAATAAGTTTTGAAACTCATTTTCCAGTTCAATTTATGAAAACCCCTTTTTCAAACATGAATACAACAAAAATACAAGTACAGAAACACAAATACAGAAACAGGAATACCGGTCTTTCCTCCCCGAGGTTCTCTAGGATCCAAGCGGGAGTACTTATACACATAATAAAAAGGATACGGTGAGCTTTTGCTCTCAGATCAGATCCAGGATCAGTTGTTGCGGCCGACTTCAAATCATCCCCCAAACACACCAGGTGGGTGTACTCCGGATGTACCCCAAAATCCTACGACCCAACTCTCCGAGGAAGTCTAGCCCCCAAGCGAGAGAGGGAATGGGACCATGGAGGTCACGTTAACACCGGCAAGCCCGATGCCGCCCGGCATGCGTGATCACTACCATGCCGACAGGAAAGGTTGCAACCTTGTATGCAATGCACGTTTACGACAGGTAATATATATCACAGAAGGAGGACAACAAAGTAGGTTGCCTCTGGATAGTCATAAGATTGCACATTGACAGATAAACAGGCAGGACACGATAAGACAAGAAATTTCACTTGAAAGGCATATAGAGTTATATGGAAATTAAACGGGCAGCCATGTAACACATGTAAAACAGGCCATATAACTCATTAAAAGTCCACGCAATCAAGTGATAAGATTCCTCAACATGTAGTGATATCAACAAGGGTTCAAATGCGAGAAAAGCTTATTTGTCAACATGCAATGGTGAAGATCACTTTTAAAGTTATAAAACATTTACGGGCAGCCCACGCAACGTACAGTTTCCTCACAATATCCAATGGTTAACACTTAGCAAGAATACTTAGTCATTAGGGTTTCCATTTCATGCATAATCGTGCGATCAAACCCTAAGTCAACTTAACATCATTCCCAAGTCATACATCATTCAATTAATACATCCACAAGTACTTAAAACAGTCCACATAATATTCCAACACCACAATTCCAAGCAACTAGTGCCACAAAAGAGGTTACAATAGTTTTCCAAGCACATAGCTAAGTGGAACACTCACTGCAATAGGCTGTTTTCTCACAATCAATCGGATAATCAAACAATCTCCAAATTCAGTGAATAAGAGTCAAATTAAAGATTAAGAAGTTAACTAAAATCAGAAACAAGCCTTGCATCAATTGGAGTTCAGAATCATTAGTTATAACTGAAACAGTGAGGTAACACAAAACTGTCCAGATTTGCACACTTTTCAGAAAATGACGTTTTTGAGGTCCTTAGAGTCCTTTTTAGCTTTGGTCTATTTCTGACAAAGTTGTCCATAACTGAAAAATATAGCAGAAAAACAAATTTCATGCATTTTGGACATCATTTATTAAGTCAAATATGGTTCGTTTCACAAGGTCAGTGCATCTGCCAAAACCTGATTCATTTTTCCAGATTTCCAGATTTGGTCACATTTTAATGATTTGCCATTTTGAGGACCTTAGAGTTAAAATTAGCTTAGGCCGATTTCTGGGAAAAATGTTCAAAACTGTCTAAACTAGTCACCCACCAATTTTCAAGCATTTTCAACATCATTTGCCTAGATAAACTTACATCGAACAGACTGGTCAGAGAGCTGTCACATAAATTCGAGTTCACCTAGCATCATTTTCAAGCCAAGATCTTGCCATGCATGGTTGTTTAAGCTCATGAACGACCACATAACTCAAGTACAGAAGAAAATATACTCATTTATGAACATGCATGTGAAATTTCAAAGAGTTTTCAAAATCTTTTAACCCTCACCTTTAAAATCAATCAAAAGATGCACAACAACCTTGTTGAAGCTCAAATCTTCTCCTTTCCTTTGCCTAGCCGAAATCCTACTAGCTTTTCTCTATTTTTCCTAGCTTAATGATCAATCTCTTAGTGCATGCAAGTAATTAGAACTTGAAGAAAAGAAATGGATGCTTAGTAACTCACCTAGGCCGAAATGAAGCTTCAAATGCACATGCAAGAGTGATTTCGAACTCTAGCTTGTTTGCTTGGGTTTCTCAATGGCTACTCGACTTTGCTCAACCAAGATGTGAAGAAGACAAGCCAAGGAGGTAGAGAACTCAGCCAAGAACCGAAAATGGAGAGAGAGAATGAAGGGGAGAGAGAGGAAAGATTGAGGAAAATGAGTGGAAATGAAAAGAAGACAAGCCTTGTAACTTGGTGATGCAAGCTCGGCCTTGGGCAGCCAACAATCTGAATTTTTGTGTCTTCAAGATAGAATTTTAAATATTTAGCATGGGCTTCAAGCTTTTGGTCGAGCAATGTGTGCAAATGTGAGGGTTTTTTATCATTTTTTATGCCTTTTGGTGTCATAGTTTGTCTAGCATGCATATTTAATTGTGTTGTTCAAATTTCTTGCTCAAAACATGGTGTGGTCGGCTATGACATGTGCAAAATTCTGATTTCTTGTCATCTTTTGGGTGTTAATTGTTGTGTGTTGAAAATGCAAAAAGAACAAGGAATAAAGAATAAGGAATGTCTAGTGTTTGGTGCATTTTTTGTCTTCTAGTGAATGGAATTTGGATTATTATATTGTTAGTGGATTTTTTAGGATTGTTTAATAGTCTAGTGCTTCGTGTAAGATGCTTTCTCGGTTAGCGTGAAGGCACGCTTTCCTAGGTCTAAGGCACGCACTACAAGGTAGGACGCGAACTACGAGACAAACGCACGTTTTTCAAGTAAACGCACGTAACCCTATATGAATGCAAGAAATTCAATGCAAGGCACACAAGACTAAATACAATTCTCAAACCTAGGTCATGGCACGCAAATCTAGGTTAGGGCACGCAAAACGAGGTATCGCACGCAATTCGGGGTCAGGCCTCACAGTGACCCCCTGGGAAGTCCTCGTGTTGCACCCCCTTTTCAATTTTTTTTGCCTTCGTTAGGGTTGCCAAGATACTTTATCTACCAAATCTCTATTACCGAATCCCACGGAACATTGGACAAGACAACTTCGCTTCACGTAGAGGTCGGGCCCGCAAACCGAGGGTGTAGGGTTTGTGACCAGGTCCCCATCGCTCCGGTGCCCATAACTTTTGATCCGTGAGGAGTTAAGCGGCGCACAGTATACCGTTGCAAAGCTCTCTGAGAGCTCTATGACGGGGGCAGCCAGCTTGCTCGCTGTGCCCATTTTTTGGAGCCCAAAATCGAACGTTTTCATCAGTTTCAAGCCACTTTTCATCTTTTGCTCTGTTTTTCCATCCCGGATCGTATATCGTGATCTATTAAAAGGACGACAACTTGACTCGCGGGACATCAGAGGGCCCTACAATGTGTCGATATCATGTCTTACGAGGATGCTGCATTGTTGAAGCGGATGGGTTGTCGTTAAGCCCATTGGGCCTTTTGAATGGGCCATCTCTCTAGGTTGGGACTGTGAACCGTTAACACATGTAGGAATTGTGCCCTCAACATGACGGGTGCAATCATACCAGCATTAATGCACCGGATCCCATCAGAACTCCGAAGTTAAGCGTGCTTGGGCGAGAGTAGTACTAGGATGGGTGACCCCATGGGAAGTCCTCATGTTGCACCCCCTTTTCATTTTTTTTGTCCTGGTTAGGGTTGCCAAGATACATTATCCAACAAATCTCTAATATCGAATCCCACGGAACATTGGGCAAGACAACTTCCCTTCACGTAGAGGCCGGTCCGTCAAACCTGGGGCGCAGGGTATGTGACCAGGTCTCCGTCGCTCCGATGCCCATAACTTTTGATCCGTAAGGAGTTCCGCGACGCACAGCATACCGTTGCAAAGCTCTCTGAGAGCTCTACGACGGGGGCAGCTAGCTTGCTTGCTGTGCCCATTTTTGGAGCCCAAAATCGAACATTTTCATCAGTCTTAGGCCACTTTTGTTCTTTTACTCTATTTTTCCGTCCCGGATCGTACGTCGTGATCTGTTAAAAGGACGACAACCTGACTCGCGGGACATCAGAGGGCACTACAACGTGTCGATATCACGTCTTGCGAGGATGTTGCGTTGTTGAAGCGGATGGGTTGTCGTTAAGCCCATTGGGCCTTTTGAATGGGCCATCTCTCTAGGCTGGGACTGTGAACCGTTAACACATCGAGGAATTGTTCCCTAAACATGACGGGTGCGATCATAACAGCACAAATGCACCAGATCCCATCAGAACTCCGAAGTTAAGCGTGCTTGGGCGATAGTAGTATTACGATGGGTGACCCCCTGGGAAGACCTCGTGTTGTAACCCCCTTTTCAAATTTTTTTGCCCTGGTTAGGGTTTCCAAGATACTTTATCCACCAAATCTCTATTACCGAATCGCACAGAACATTGGTCATGACAACTTCGCTTCACGTAGAGGCCTGGCCCGCAAACTGATGGCGTAGTGTTGGTGACCAGGTCTCCTTCGTTCCGATGCCCATAACTTTTGTTCCGTAATGAGTTACGCAGCGCACAAAATACCGCTGCAAAGCTTTCTAAGAGCTCTACGACGGGGGCAGCTAGCTTGCTCGCTATGGCCATTTTTGGAGCCCAAAATCAAACGTTTTCATCAGTTTCAAGCCATTTTGTTCTTTTGCTCTATTTTTCCGTCCCGGATCGTACGTCGTGAGCTGTTAAAAGGACGACAACCTGACTCGCTGGACATTAGAGGGCCCTACAACTTGTCGATATCACGTTTTGCGAGGATGCTGCGTTGTTGAAGCGGATGGGTTGTCGTTAAGCCCATTGGGCCATTTGAATGGGCCATCTCTCGAGGCTGGGACTGTGAACCGTTAACACATATAGAAATTGTGCCCTCAACATGACGGTTGCGATCATACCAGCACTAATGCACCGGATCCCATCAGAACTCCGAAGTTAAGCGTGCTTGGGCGAGAGTAGTACTATGATGGGTGACCCCTTGTGAAGTCCTCGTGTTGCACCCCCTTTTCAATTTTTTTTGCCCTGGTTAGGGTTGCCAAGATACTTTCTCCACCAAATCTCTATTACCGAATCCCACGAAACAATGGGCAAGACAACTTCGCTTCTCGTAGAGGCCGGGCCGACAAACCGAGGGCGTAGGGTTTGTGACCAGGTCCCTATCGCTCCGGTGCCCATAACTTTTGATCCGTAAGGAGTTACGCGGCGCACAACATACCGTTGCAAAGCACTTTGAGAGCTCTATGACGGGGGCACCCAGCTTGCCTGCTGTGCCCATTTTTTGGAGCCCAAAATAAAACGTTTTCATCAGTTTCAGTCCACTTTTCTTCTTTTGGCCTATTTTTTCGTCCCGGATCGTACGTCGTGAACTGTTAAAAGGACGACAACCTGACTTGCGGGACATCAGAGGGCCCTACAACGTGTCAATATCACGTCTTGCGAGGATGCTGCATTGTTGAAGTGGATAGGTTGTCGTTAAGCCCATTGAGACTTTTGAATGGGCCATCTCTCTAGGCTGGGACTGTGAACCGTTAACACATATAGGAATTGTGCCCTCAACATGACGGGTGCGATCATACCAGCACTAATGCACCGGATCCCATCAGAACATCGAAGTTATGCGTGCTTGGGCGAGAGTAGTACTAGGATGGGTGACCCCCTATGAAGTCCTCGTGTTGCACCCCCTTTTCAATTTTTTTTTGCCCTGGTTAGGGTTGCCAAGATACTTTATCCACCAAATCTCTATTACCGAATCCCACGGAACATTGGGCAAGACAACTTCGCTTCACGTAGAGGCCGAGCCCACAAACCGAGGGCATAGGGTTTGTGACCAGGTCTCCGTCGCTCCGGTGCCCATAACTTTTGATCTGTAAGTAGTTACGCAGCGTACAACATACCGTTGCAAAGCTCTCTGAGAGCACTACGACGGGGGCAGCCAGCATGCTCGTTGTGCCCATTTTTGGAGCCTAAAATCGAACATTTTAATCAGTTTCAGTCCACTTTTCTTCTTTTGCTCTATTTTTCTGTCCCGGATCGTACGTCGTGAGCTGTTAAAAGGACGACAACCTGACTCACGGGACATCAATGGGCCCTACAACGTGTCGATATCACGTCTTGCGAGGATGCTACGTTGTTGAAGCGGATGGGTTGTCGTTAAGCCCATTGGCCTTTTGAATGGGCCATCTCTCTAGGCTGGCACTGTGAACCGTTAACACATATAGGAATTGTGCCCTCAACATGACGGGTGCGATCATACCAGCACTGATGCTCCAGATCCCATCAGAACTCCGAAGATAAGCGTTCTTGGGCGAGAGTAGTACTAGGATGGGTGACCCCTTGGGAAGTCCTCGTGTTGCACCCCCTTTTCAATTTTTTTTGCCCTGGTTAGGGTTGCCAAGATACTTTATCCACCAAATCTCTATTACCGAATCCCGCGGAACAATGGGCAAGACAACTTCGCTTCACGTAGAGGCCGGGCCCGTAAATCGAGGGCGTAGGGTTTGTGACCAGGTCCCCATCGCTCCGGTGCCCATAACTTTTGATCCGTGAGGAGTTACGCGGCGAATTGTATACCGTTGCAAAGCACTCTGAGAGCTCTATAGTGGGGACGGCCAGCTTGCTCGCTGTGCCCATTTTTTGAAGCCCAAAATCGAACGTTTTCATCAGTTTCAGGCCGCTTTTCTTCTTTTGCTCTATTTTTTCATCCCAGATTGTATATCGTGAGCTGTTAAAAGGACGACAACCTGACTCGTGGGACATCAGAGGGCCCTACAATGTGTCGATATCATGCCTTACGAGGATGGGGTATTGTTGAAGCAGATGGGTTGTCGTTAAACACATTGGGCCTTTTGAATGGGCCATCTCTCTAGGCTGGGACTGTGAACCGTTAACACATATAGGAATTGTGCCCTCACCATGACGGGTGCGATCATACCAGCACTAATGCACCGGATCCCATCTGAACTCCGAAGTTAAGCGTGCTTGGGCGATAGTAGTACTAGGATGGGTGACCCCCTGGGAAGTCCTCGTGTTGCACCTCCTTTTCAATTTTTTTTGCCCTGGTTAGGGTTGCCAAGATACTTTATCCACGAATTCTCTATTACCGAATCACACGGAACATTGGGCAAGACAACTTCGCTTCACGTAGAGGTCGAACCCGCAAACCGAGGGCGTAGGGTTTATGACCAGGTCGTCGTCGCTCCGGTGCCCATAACTTTTGATCCGTAAGGAGTTACGCGGCGCACAACATACAGTTACAAAGCTCTTTCAGAGCTCAACGACGGGGGCATCCAGTTTGCTCACTGCGCCCATTTTTGGTGCCCAAAATCGAACGTTTTAATCAGTTTCAGGCCACTTTTCTTCTTTTGCTCTGTTTTTCCGTCCCGAATCGTACGCCGTGATCTGTTAAAAGGACGACAACCTGACTCGCGGGACATCAGAGGGCCCTACAACGTGTCGATATGACGTCTTGCGAGGATGCTGTGTTGTTGAAGCATATGGGTTGTCGTTAAGCCCATTGGGCCTTTTGAATGGGCCATCTCTCTAGGCTGGGACTGTGAACCGTTAACACATATAGGAATTGTGCCCTCAACATGACAGGTGCGATCATACCAGCACTAATGCACCGGATCCCATCAGAACTCCGAAGTTAAGCGTCCTTGGGCGAGAGTAGTACTAGGATGGGTGACCCCCTGGAAGTCCTCGTGTTGCACCCCATTTTTAATTTTTTTTGCCCTGGTTAGGGTTGCCAAGATACTTTATCCACCAAATCTCTATTACCGAATCCCACGGAACATTGGGCAAGACAACTTCGCTTCACGTAGAGGTCGGGCCTGCAAACCGAGGGCGTAGGGTTTGTGACCAGGTCTCCGTCGCTCCTGTGCCCATAACTTTTGATCCGTAAGGAGTTACGCGGCGCACAGCACACCGTTGCAAAGCTCTCTGAGAACACTACGACGGGGGCATCCAACTTTCTCGCTGGGCCATTTTTGGAGCCCAAAACCGAACATTTTCATCAGTTTCAGTCCACTTTTCTTCTTTTGCTCTATTTTTTCGTCCAAGATCGTACGTCGTGAGCTATTAAAAGAAAGACCACAAGACTCACGGTACATCAGAGGGCCCTACAATGTGTCGATATCACGTCTTGCGAGGATACTGCATTGTTGAATTAGATGGGTTATCGTTAAACCCCTTGGGCCTTCTGAATGGGCCATATCTCTAGGCTGGCACTGTGAACCGTTAACACATATAGGAATTATGCCCTCAACATGATGGGTGCGATCATACCAGCACTATTGCTCCGGATCCCATCAGAAATCCGAAGTTAAGCGTGCTTGGGCGAGAGTAGTACTAGGATGGGTGAGCCCCTAGGAAGTCCTCGTGTTGCACCCATTTTTCAATTTTTTTTTGCCCTGGTTAGGGTTGCCAATATACTTTATCCACCAAATCTCTATTCCCGAATCCTACGGAACATTGGGCAAGACAACTTCGCTTCACGTGGAGGCCGGGCCCGCAAACCGAGGGCGTAGGGTTTGTGACCAGGTCTCCGTCGCTCCGGTGCCCATAACTTTTGATCCGTAAGGAGTTACGCGGCGCACAGCATACCGTTGCAAAGCTCTCTGAGAGCACTACGACGGGGGTAGCCAGCTTGCTCGTTGTGCCCATTCTTGGAGTCCAAAATCAAACGATTTCATCAGTTTTAGTCCATTTTTCTTCTTTTGCTCTGTTTTTCTATCCCGGATCGTACGTCGTGAGATATTAAAAGGTCGACAACCTGACTCACGGGACATTAGAGGGCCGTACAATGTGTCGATATCACGTCTTGCGAGGATGCTGCGTTGTTGAAGCAGATGGGTTGTCGTTATGCCCATTGTGCCTTTTGAATGGGCCATGTCTCTAGGCTGTACTGTGAACCGTTAAAACATATAGGAATTGTGCCCTCAACATGACGGGTTTGATCACACCAGCTCTGATGCACTGGATCCCATCAGAACTCCGAAGTTAAGCGTTCTTGGGCGAGAGTAGTACTAGGATGGGTGACCCCTTGGGAAGTCCTCGTGTTGCACCCCTTTTTCAATTTTTTTTCTCTGGTTAGGGTTGCCAAGATACTTTATCCTCCAATACTCTATTACCGAATCAAATGGAACATTGGGCAAGACAACTTCGCTTCTTGTAGAGGCCGGGCCCGCAAACCGAGGGCGTAGGGTTTGTGACCAGGTCTCCGTCGCTCCGGCGCCTATAACTTTTGATCCGTAAGGAATTACGCGGCGCACAGCATACCGTTGCAAAGCTCTCTGAGAGCTCTACGACGGAGGCAGCTAGCTTGCTCGCTATGCCATTTTTGGAGTCCAAAATCGAACGTTATCATCAATTTCAGGCCACTTTTCTTCTTTTGCTCTGTTTTTCCGTCCTGGATCGTACATCGTGAGCTGTTCAAAGGACGACAACCTGACTCGCGGGAAATCTGAGGGCCCTACAATGTGTCGATATCATGTTTTGCGAGGATACTGTGTTGTTGAAGCGGATAGGTTGTCGTTAAGCCCATTGGGCATTTTGAATGGGCCATCTCATTAGGCTGGCACTGTGAACCGTTAAAACATATAAGAATTGTGCCCTCAACATGACGGGTGCGATCATACCAGCACTGATGCACCGGATCCCATCAGAACTCCGAAGTTAAGCGTTCTTGGGCGAGAGTAGTACAAGGATGGGTGACCCCCTGGGAAGTCCTCGTGTTGCACCCCCTTTTCAATTTTTTTTGCCCTGGTTAGGGTTGCCAAGATACTTTGTCCACCAATTCTCTATTACCGAATCAAACGGAACATTGGGCAAGACAACTTCGCTTCACGTAGAGGCTGGGCTCGCAAACCGAGGGCGTAGGGTTTGTGACCAGGTCTCCGTCGCTCCGGCGCCCATAACTTTTGATCCGTAAGGAATTACGCGGCGCACAGCATACCGTTGCAAAGCTCTTTGAGAGCTCTACGACGGAGGCAACCAGCTTGCTCGCTATGCCATTTTTGGAGCCTAAAATCGAACGTTTTCATCAATTTCAGGCCACTTTTCTTCTTTTGCTCTGTTTTTCTGTCCTGGATCGTACATCGTGAGCTATTAAAAAGACGACAACCTGACTCATGGGGCATCTGAGGGCCCAACAATGTGTCGATATCATGTTTTGCGAGGATACTGTGTTGTTGAAGCGGATGGGTTGTCGTTAAGCCCATTGGGCATTTTGAATGGGCCATCTCTCTAAGCTGGGACTGTGAACCGTTAACATATATAGGAATTGTGCACTCAACATGACGGGTGCGATCGTACCAGCACTAATGCACTGGATCCCATCAGAACTCTGAAGTTAAGCGTGCTTGGGCGACAGTAGTACTAGGATTGGTGACCCCGTGGAAAGTCCTCATGTTGCACCCCATTTTCAATTTTTTTTGCTCTGGTTAGGGTTTCCAAGATACTTTATCCACCAAATCTCTATTACCGAATCCAACGGAACATTGGGCAAGACAAATTCGCTTCACGTAGAGGCTGAGTCCGCAAACCGAGTGCGTAGGGTTTGTGACCAGGTCTCCGTCGCTCCGGTGCCCATAACTTTTGATCCGTAAGGAGTTACGCGGCGAACAGCATATCGTTGCAAAGCTCTCTGAGAGCTCTACGACGGGGTCAGCCAGCTTGTTCGATGTGCCCAATTTTGGAGCTCAAAATTGAATGGTTTCATCTGTTTCAGTCCACTTTATTTCTTTTGCTCTATTTTTCCATGCCAGATTGTACGTCATGAGCTGTTAAAAGGACGACAACATGACTCGCGGGACATCAGAGGGCCCTACAACGTGTCGATATCAGGTCTTGCGAGGATGCTGCGTTGTTAAAGCGGATGGGTTATCGTTAAGCCCATTGGGCCTTTTGAATGGGCCATCTCTCTAGGCTAGCACTGTGAACCGTTAACACATATAGGAATTGTTCCCTCAACATGACGTGTGCGATCATACCAGCACTAATGTAGCGGATCCCATCAGAACTACGAAGTTAAGTGTGCTTGGGCGAGAGTAGTACTAGGATGGGTGACCCCTTGGGAAGTCCTCGAGTTGTACCCCCTTTTCAATTTTTTTTGCCTGGGTTAGGGTTGCCAAGATACTTTATCCACCGAATCTCTATTACCGAATCCCACGGAACATTGGGCAAGACAACTTCGCTTCATGTAGAGGCCGAGCCAGCAAACCGAGGGCGTAGGGTTTGTGACCAGGTCTCCCTCGCTCCGGTGCCCATAACTTTTGATCCATAAGGAGTTACGCGGCACACAGCATACCGTTGCAAAGCTCTCTGAGAGCTCTACGACGGGGGCAGCGAGCTTGCTCACTGTGCCCATTTTTGGAGCCCAAAATCGAACGTTTTCATCAATTTCAGACCACTTTTCTTATTTTGCTCTGTTTTTCTATCCCGGATCGTGCGTCGTAAGCTGTTCAAAGGACGACAACCTGACTCACAGGACATCAGAGGGCCCTACAACGTGTCGATATCACATCTTGCGAGGATGCTGCGTTGTTGAAGCGGATGGGTTGTCTTTAAGCCCATTGGGCCTTTTGAATGGGCCATCTCTCTAAGCAGGGACTGTGAACCGTTAACACATATAGGAACTGTGCCCTCAAAATGACGGGTGCGATCATACCAGCACTAATGCACCAGATCCCATCATTACTCCGAAGTTAAGCGTGCTTGGGCGAGAGTAGTACTAAGATGGGTGACCCACTGGGAAGTCCTCGTGTTGCACCCCCTTTTCAATTTTTTTTTGCCTTGGTTAGAGTTGCCAAGATACTTTATCCACCAAATCTCTATTACCCAATCCCACGGAACATTGGGCAAGATAACTTCGCTTGACGTAGAGGCAGGGCCTGCAAACCGAGAGCGTAGGGTTTGTGACCAGGTCTCCATCGCTCTGGTGCACAAAACTTTTGATCCGTAAGAAGTTTCGCGGTGCACAACATACCGTTGAAAATCTCTCTAAGAGCTCTACGACGGGGGCATCCAGCTTGTTCGTTGTGCCCATTTTTGGAGCCCAAAATCGAACGTTTTCATCAATTTCAGGACACTTTTCTTCTTTCGCTCTGTTTTTCTGTCCCGGATCGTACGTCGTGAGCTATTGAATGGACGACAACCTGACTCACTGGACATCAGAGGGCCCTACAACGTGTCGATATCACGTCTTTCGAGGATGCTGCGTTGTTGAAGCGGATGGGTTGTCGTTAAGCCCATTGGGCCTTTTGAATGGGCCATCTCTCTAGGCTGGCACTGTGAACTATTAACACATATAGGAATTGTGCCCTTAACATGACGGGTGCGATCATACCAGCACTAATGCATCGGATCCCATCAGAACTCCGAAGTTAAGCGTGCTTGGGGGAGAGTAGTACTAGGATGGGTCACCCCTTGCGAAGTCCTTGTGTTGCACCCCCTTTTTAATTTTTTTTGCCCTGGTTAGGCTTGCCAAGATACTTTATCTACCAAATCTCTATTACCGAATCCCACGGAACATTGGGCAAGACAACTTCGCTTCACGTAGAGGCCGGGCCCGAATACCGAGTGCGTAGGGTTTGTGACCAGGTCTCCGTCGCTCCGGTGCCCATAACTTTTGATCCGTAAGGAGTTACGCGAAGCACAGCATACCGTTGAAAAGCTCTCAGAGAGCTCTACGACGCGGGCAACCAGTTTGCTCATTGTGCCCATTTTTGAAGCCCAAAATCAAATGTTTTCATCAATTTATGGCCACTTTTCTTCTTGTGCTCTGTTTTTGTATCCCGGATTATACGTCGTGAGCTGTTAAAAGGACGACAACCTGACTCGTGAGACATCAGAAGGCCCTACAACGTGTTGATATCACGTCTTGTGATGATGCTGCGTTGTTGAAGCGGAAGGGTTGTCGTTAAGCCCATTGGGTCTTTTGAATGGGCCATATCTCTAGGCTGGCACTATGAACCATTAACACATATAGGAATTGTGCCCTCAACATGACGGGGGCGATCAGAGCAGCACTAATGCACCGGATTCCATCAGAACTCCGAAGTTAAGCGTGCTTGCGCGAGAGTAGTGCGAGGATGGGTGACCCCAAGGGAAGTTCTCGTGTTGCACCCCCGTTTTCAATTTTTTTTGCTCCAGTTAGGGTTGCCATGATACTTTATCCACCACATTTCTATTATCGAATCCCACGGTACATTGGGCAAGACAACTTCACCTCACGTAGAGGCCGGGCCAGCAAACCGAGGGCATAGGGTTTGTGACCAGGTCTCCGTCGTTCCGGTGCCCATAACTTTTGATCAGTAAGGAGTTACGCGGCGCACAGCATACCGTTGCAAAGCTCTCTGAGAGCTCTACGACGGGGGCTGCCAGTTTGCTCGCTGTGCCCATTTTTGAAGCCCAAAATCGAACGTTTTCATCAATATCAGTCCACTTTTCTTCTTTTGCTCCGTTTTTCCCACCCGGATCGTACGACGTGAGCTATTAAAAGGATCACAACATGACTCGCGGGACATCAGAGGGCCTTACAATGTGTCCATATCACGTCTTTCGAGAATGCTGCATTGTTGAAGCGGATGGGTTGTCGGCAAGCCTATTGGGCCTTTTGAATGGGCCATATCTCTAGGCTGGCACTATGAACCGTTAACACATATAGGAATTGTGCCCTCAACATGACGGGTGCGATCATACCAGCACTAATGCACCGGATCCCATCAGAACTCCGAAGTTAAGCGAGCTTGGGTGAGAGTAGTACTAGGATGGGTGACCCCCTGGGAATTCCTCGTGCTGCACCCCGTTTTCAATTTTTTTTGCCCTGGTTAGGGTTGCCAAGATACTTTATTCACGAAATCTCTATTACCGAATTCCACGGAACATTTGGCAAGACAACTTCACTTCACGTAGAGTCTGGGCCCGCAAACCAAGGGCGTAGGGTTTGTGACCAAGTCTCCGTCGCTCCGGTGCCCATAACTTTTGATCCGTCAGGAGTTACGCATCGCATAGCATACCGTTACAAAGCTCTCTGAGAGCTCTACGACTGGAATAGCGAGCTTGCTCGCTGTGCCCATTTTTGGTGCCCAAAATCAAACATTTTCATCTGTTTCAGGCCACTTTTCTTCTTTTGCCTTGTTTTACCGTCCCGGATCGTACGTCGTGAGCTGTTAAAAGGACGACAACCTGACTCGCGGTACATCAGAGGGCCCTACAATGTGTCGATATCACGTCTTGCGAGGATGCTGCATTGTTGAAGCGGATGTGCTGTCGTTAAGCCCATTGGGCCTTTTGAATGGGCCATCTCCCTAGGCTGGCACTGTGAACCGTTAACACATAGAGGAATTGTGCCCTCAACATGACAGGTGCGATCAGAGCATCACTAATCCACCGGATCCCATCAGAACTCCGAAGTTGAGCATGCTTGGGTGAGAGTAGTACTAGGATGGGTGACCCCCTGGGAAGTCCTCGTGTTGCACCCCCTTTTCAATTTTTTTTTCCCTGGTTAGGGTTGCCAAGATACTTTATCCACCAAATATCTATTACCGAATCCAACGGAACATTGGGCAAGACACCTTCGCTTCACTTAGAAGCCGGGCCAGCAAACCGAGGGCGTAGGGTTTGTGACCAGGTCTTCGTCGCTCTGGTGCCCATAACTTTTGATCCGTAAGGAGTTACGCGATGCACAGCATACCGTTGCAAAGCTCTCTGAGAGCTCTACGATGGGGGCAACCAGTTTGCTCGTTATGCCCATTTTTGGAGCCCAAAATTGAACATTTTCATCAGTTTCAGTCCACTTTTTTTCTTTTGCTCTGTTTTTCTGTCCCGGATCGTACGTCGTGAGATGTTAAAAGGATGACAAACTGACTCACGCGACATCAGAGGGCCCTACAACGTGTCGATATCACGTCTTGTGAGGATGCTGCGTTCTTGAAGCGGATGGGTTGTCGTTAAGCCCATTGGGCATTTTGAATGGGCCATCTCTCTTAGCTGGGACTATGAACCGTTAACACATATAGGAATTGTGCCCTCAACATGACGGGTGCGATCATACCAGCACTAATGCACCGGATCCCATCATTACTTCGAAGTTAAGCGTGCTTGGACGAGAGTAGTACTAAGATGGGTGACCCCCTGGGAAGTCCTCGTGCTGCACCCCCTTTTCAATTTTTTTTGCCCTGGTTAGAGTTGCCAAGATACTTTATCCACCAAATCTCAATTTCTGAATCCCACGGAACATTGGGCAAGACAACTTCGCTTCACGTAGAGGTCGGGCCAGCAAACTGAGGGCGTAGGGCTTGTGACCAAGTCTCTGTCGCTCTGGTGCCCATAACTTTAGATCCGTAAGGTGTTACGCGGCGCACAGAATACTGTTGCAAAGCTCTCTGAGAGCTCTACGATGGGGGCAGAGAGCTTGCTCACTGTGCCCATTTTTGGAGCCAAAAATCAAATGTTTTCATCAGTTTTAGGCCACTTTTCTTCTTTTGTCCTATTTTTTTGTCCCGGATCGTACGTCGTGAGCTGTTAAAAGGACGACAACCTGAATCGCGGTACATCAGAGGGCCCTACAACGATCGATATCACGTCTTGCGAGGATGCTGCGTTGTTGAAGCGGATGGGTTGTTGTTAAGTCCATTGGGCCTTTTGAATGGGCCATCTCTCTAGGCTAGCACTGTGAACCATTAACACATATAGGAATTGTGCCCTCAACATGACTGGTGCTATCAGGGCAGCACTAATGCACCGGATCCCATCAGAACTCCGAAGTTAAGCGTGCTTGGGTGAGAGTAGTACTAGGTTGGGTGACCCCCTGGGAAGTCCTCGTGTTGCACCCCCTTTTCAATTTTTTTTGCCCTGGTTAGGGTTGCCAAGATACTTTATCCACCAAATCTCTATTACCGAATCCCACTGAACATTAGGCAAGACAACTTCGCTTCACGTAGAGGCCGGGCCAGTAAACCGAGGGCGTAGGGTTTGTGACAAGCTCTACGTCGCTCCGGCGCCCATAACTTTTGATCCGTAAGGAGTTACGCAGAGTACAGCATACCGTTGCAAAGCTCTCTGAGAGCTCTACAACGGGTGCAGCCAGTTTGCTCGATGTGCCCATTTTTGAAGCCCAAAATTGAACGTTTTTATCAATTTATGGCCACTTTTCTTCTTTTGCTCTGTTTTTCTGTCCCGGATCTTACGTCGTGAGCTGTTAAAAGGATGACAACCTAACTCGCGGGACATCAGAGGGCCCTACAACGTGTCGATATCAAGTCTTGCGAGGATGCTACGTTGTTGAAGCGGATGGGTTGTCGTTAAGCCCATTGGGCCTTTTGAATGGGCCATATCTGTAGGCTGGCACTGTGACCCGTTAACACATATAGGAATTGTGCCCTCAACATGACGGGGGCGATCAGAGCAGCACTAATGCACTGGATTCCATTAGAACTGCGAAGTTAAGCGTGCTTGGGCGAGAGTAGTACTAGGATGGGTGACCCCCAGGGAAGTTCTCGTGTTGCACCCCCGTTTTCAATTTTTTTTGCTCCGGTTAGGGTTGCCATGATACTTTATCCACCACATTTCTATTATCAAATCCCACGGTACATTAGGCAAGACAACTTCGCTTCACGTAGAGGCCGGGCCAGCAAACCGAGGGCATAGGGTTTGTGACCAGATCTCCGTCGCTCTGGTGCCCATAACTTTTGATCCGTAAGGAGTTACGCGGCGCACAACATACCGTTGCAAAGCTCTCTGAGAGCGCTACGACGGGGGCAGAAGTTTGCTCACTGTGCCCATTTTTGAAGCCCAAAATCGAACGTTTTCATCAATTTCAGTCCACTTTTCTTCTTTTGATCTGTTTTTCCCACCCGGATCGTACATCGTGAGCTGTTGAAAGGATGACAACATGAATCGCAGGACATCAAAGGGCCCTACAACATGTCAATATCACGTCTTTCGAGAATGCTGCATTGTTGAAATGGATGGGTTGTCGTTAATCCCATTGGACCTTTTGAATGGGCCATCTCTCTAGGCTAGCACTGTGAACCGTTAACACATATAGGAATTGTGCCCTGAACATGAAGTGTACGATCATACCAGCACTAATGCACCGAATCCCATCAGAACTCCGAAGTTAAGCGTGTTTGGGCGAGAGTAGTACTAGGATTGGTGACCCCCTGGGAAGTCCTCGTGCTGCACCATCTTTTCAATTTTTTTTGCCCTGGTTAGGGTTGCCATGATACTTTATCCACCAAACCTCTATTACCGAATCCAACGGAACATTAGGCAAGACAACTTCGCTTCACGTAGAGGTCGGGCCTGCAAACTGAGGGCGTAGGGTTTGTGACCAAGTCTCCGTCGCTCCGGTGCCCATAAATTTTGATCCGTAAGGAGTTACGCGGCGCACAGCATACCGTTGCAAAGCACTCTGAGAGCTCTACGATGGGGGCAGAGAGCTTGCTCGATTTGCCTATTTTTGGAGCCCGAAATCAAACGTTTTCGTCAGTTTCAGGACAATTTTCTTCTTTTGCCCTAGTTTTCCGTCCCGGAGCGTACGTCGTGATCAGTTAAAAGGACGAGAACCTGACTCGCGGTACATCAGAGGGCCCTACAACGTGATGATATCACGTATTGCGAGGATGCTGCGTTGTTGAAGCGGATGGGTTGTCGTTAAGCCCATTGGGCCTTTCGAATGGGCCATCTCTCTAGGCTGGCACTGTGAATCGTTAACACATATAGGAATTGTGACCTCAACATGATGGGTGCAATCAGAGAAGCACTAATGCACCGGATCCCATCAGAACTCCGAAGTTAAGCGTGCTTGGGCGAGAGTAGTACAAGGATGGGTGAGCCCCTGGGAAGTCCTCGTGTTGCACCCCCTTTTCAATTTTTTTTGCCCTGGTTAGGGTTGCTAAGATACTTTATCCACCAAATCTATATTACCGAATCCCACGGAACATTGGGCAAGACAACTTCGCTTCACGTAGAAGCCGGGCCAGGAAACCGAGGGCGTAGGGTTTGTGACCAGGTCTCCGTCGCTCCGGTGCCCATAACTTTTGATCCGTAAGGAGTTACGCAGCGCACAGCATACCGTTGCAAAGCTCTCTGAGACCTCTACGACGGGGGCAGCCAATTTTCTCGCTGTGCCGATTTTTGAAGCCCAAAATCGAACGTTTTCATCAATTTCCGGCCACTTTTCTTCTTTTGCTCTGTTTTTTCGTCCCGGATCGTACGTCGTGAGCTGTTAAAAGGACGACAACCTGACTCGCGGGACATCAGAGGGCCCTACAACATGTCGATATCACGTCTTGCGAAGATGCTGCGTTGTTGAAGCGGATGGGTTGTCGTTAAGCCCATTGGGCCTTTTGAATGGGCCATATCTCTAGGCTGGCACTGTGAACCGTTAACACATATAGGAATTGTGCCCTCAACATGACGGGGGCAATCAGAGCAGGACTAATGCACCGGATTCCATCAGAACTCTGAAGTTAAGCGTGCTTAGGAGAGAGTAGTATTAGAATGGGTGACCCCCAGGGAAGTTCTCGTGTTGCACCCCACTTTTCAATTTTTTTTGCTCCGGTTAGGGTTGCCATGATACTTTATCCACCAAATTTCTATTATCAAATCCTACGGTACATTGGGCAAGACAACTTCGCTTCACGTAGAGGCCGGGCCAGCAAACCGAGGGCGTAGGGTTTGTGACCAGGTCTCCGTCGCTCCAGTGCCCATAACTTTTGATCCGTAAGGAGTTACG
This sequence comes from Ehretia macrophylla, assembly GCA_037974665.1. NCBI lineage: Eukaryota > Viridiplantae > Streptophyta > Magnoliopsida > Boraginales > Ehretiaceae > Ehretia > Ehretia macrophylla. The sequence continues at coordinate 9,309,519 of CM075773.1, forward strand.
CGGCGCACAGCATACCATTGCAAAGCTCTCTGAGAGCTCTACGACGGAGGCTGCCAACTTGCTCGCTATGCCATTTTTGGAGCCTAAAATCGAACGTTTTCATCAATTTCAGGCCACTTTTCTTCTTTAGCTCTGTTTTTCCGTCCTGGATCGTACGTCGTGAGCTGTTAAAAGGACGACAACCTAACTCGCGGGACATCTGAGGGCCCTACAACGTGTTGATATCACGTTTTGCGAGGATACTGCGTTGTTGAAATGGATGGGTTGTCGTTAAGCCCATTGGGCATTTTGAATGGGCCATCTCTCTAAGTTGGGACTGTGAACTATTAACACATATAGGAATTGTGTACTCAACATGACGGTGCGATCATACCAGAACTAATGCACTGGATCCCATCAGAACTCCGAAGTTAAGCGTGCATGGGCGAGAGTAGCACTAGGATTGCTGACCCCCTAGGAAGTCCTCGTGTTGCACCCCCTTTTCAATTTTTTTTGCTCTGGTTAGGGTTGCCAAGATACTTTATCCACCAAATCTCTATTACCGAATCCCACGGAACATTGGGCAACACAACTTTGCTTTACGTAGAGGCCGAGCCTGCAAATCGAGGGCGTAGGATTTATAACAAGGTCTCTGTCGCTCCGGTGCCCATAACTTTTGATCCGTAAGGAGTTACGCGGTGCACAGCATACCGATGCAAAGCTCTGTGAGAGCTCTACGACGGGGTCAACCGGCTTGCTCGATGTGCCCACTTTTGGAGCTCAAAATCGAATGTTTTCATATGTTTCATTACACTTTATTTCTTTTGCTCTGTTTTTCCATCCCAGATTGTACGTAATGAGCTGTTAAAAGGACGACAACATGACTCGCGGGACATCAGAGGGCCCTACAACGTGTCGATATCACCTCCTGCGAGGATGCTGCATAGTTAAATTGGATGGGTTGCCGTTAAGCCCATTAGGCCTTTTGAATGGTCCATCTCTCTAGGACGGCACTGTGAACCGTTAACACATATAGGAATTGTGCCCTCAACATGACGGGTGCGATCATACCAGCATTAATGCAGCGGATCCCAACAGAACTACGAAGTTAAGCGTGCTTGGGCGAGAGTAGTACTAGGATGGGTGACCCCTTGGTAAGTCCTCGAGTTGCACCCCCTTTTCAATTTTTTTTGCCCTGGTTAGGGTTGCCAAGATACTTTATCCACCAAATCTCTATTACCGAATCCCACGGAACATTGGGCAAGACAACTTCGCTTCACGTAGAGGCCGAGCCAGCAAACCGAGGGCGTAGGGTTTGTGACCAGGTCTCCGTCACTCCGGTGCCCATAACTTTTGATCCATAAGGAGTTACGCAGCGCACAGCATACCGTTGCAAAGCTCTCTGAGAGCTTTACAACGGGGGCAGCGAGCTAGCTCGATGTACCCATTTTTGGAGCCCAAAATCGAACGTTTTCATCAATTTCAGACCACTTTTCTTATTTTGCTCTATTTTTCTGTCCTGGATCGTACGTCGTGCGCTGTTCAAAGGACGACAACCTAACTCAGGACATCAGAGGGCCCTACAACGTGTCGAAATCACGTCTTGCGAGGATGCTGCGTTGTTGAAGCGGATGGGTTGTCGTTAAGCCCCTTGGGCCTTTTGAATGGGCCATCTCTCTAAGCTGGGACTGTGAACCGTTAACACATATAGGAATTGTGCCCTCAACATGAGGGGTGCGATCATACCAGCAGTAATGCACCGCATCCCATCATTACTCCGAAGTTAAGCGTGCTTGGGCGAGAGTAGTACTAAGATAGGTGACCCCCTGGGAAGTCCTCGTGTTGCACCCCCTTTTGTATTTTTTTTGCCCTGGTTAGAATTGCCAAGATACTTTCTCCGCCAAATCTCTATTACCGAATCCCACGAAACATTGGGCAAGACAACTTCGCTTCACGTAGAGGCCGGGTCTGCAAACCGAGGGCGTAGGGTTTGTGACCAGGTCTCCGTTGCTCCGGTACCCAAAACTTTTGATCCGTAAGGAGTTTCACGGCGCACAACATACCGTTACAAAGCTCTTTGAGAGCTCTACGACGGGGGCATCCAGCTTGCTCGCTGTGCCCTTTTTTGGAGCCCAAAATCGAACGTTTTCATCAATTTCAGGCCACTTTTCTTCTTTCGCTCTGTTTTTTCGTCCCGGATCGTACGTCGTGAGCTGTTAAAAGGACGACAACCTGACTCGCGGGACATCAGAGGGCCCTACAACGTGTCAATATCACGTCTTTCGAGGATGCTGCGTTGTTGAAGCGGATGGGTTGTCGTTAAGCCCATTGGGCCTTTTGAATGGGCCATTTTTGTAGGCTGGCACTGTGAACCGTTAACACATATAGGAATTGTGCCCACAACATGACGGGGGCGATCAGAGCAGGACTAATGCACCGGATTCCATCAGAACTCCGAAGTTAAGCGTGCTTGGGTGAGAGTAGTACAAGGATGGGTGACCCCTTGGAAAGTCCTCGTGTTGCACCCCCTTTTCAATTTTTTTTGCCCTGGTTAGGGTTGCCAAGATACTTTATCCACCAAATCTCTATTACCGAATCCCACGGAACATTGGGCAAGACAACTTCGCTTCACGTAGAGGCCGGGCTAGCAAACCGAGGGCGTAGGGTTTGTGACCAGGTCTCTGTCGTTCCGGTGCCCATAACTTTTGATCCGTAAGGAGTTACGCGGAGCACAGCATACCGTTGCAAAGCTCTTTGAGGGCTCTACGACGGGGGCAGCCAGTTTGCTCGCTGTTCCCGTTTTTGCAGCCCAAACTCGATCGTTTTCATCATTTTTCGTCCCCTTTCCTTCTTTTCCTCTGTTTTTCTGTCCCGGATCGTACGTGGTGAGCTGTTAAAAGGACGAAAACCTGACTCGTGGGACATCAGAGGTCCCTACAACGTGTCAATATCATGTCTTGCGAGGATGCGGCGTTGTTGAAGCGAATGGTTTGTCTTTGAGCCCATTGGGCCTTTTGAATGGGCCATATTTGTAGGCTTGCACTGTGAACCGTTAACACATATAGGAATTGTGCCCTCAACATGACGGGGGTGATCAGAGCAGGACTAATGCACCGGATTCCATCAGAACTCTGAAGTTAAGCGTGCTTGGGCGAGAGTAGTACAGGGATGGGTGACCCCCAGGGAAGTTCTCGTGTTGTACCCCCGTTTTCAATTTTTTTTGCTCCGGTTAGGGTTGCCGTGATATGTTATCCACCACATTTCTATTATCGAATCCCACAGTACATTGGGCAAGACAACTTCGCTTCACGTAGAGGCCGGACCAGCAAACCGAGGGCGTAGGGTTTGTGACCAGGTCTCCGTCGCTCCAATGCCCATAACTTTTGATCCGTAAGGAGTTACACAGCGCACAGCATACCGTTGCAAAGCACTCTGAGAGCTCTACGACGGGGGCAGCCAGTTTGCTCGATGTGCCCATTTTTTGAGCCCAAAATCGAAAGTTTTCATCAATTCCAGTCCACTTTTCTTCTTTTGCTCCGTTTTTCCCACCAGGATCGTAAGTCGTGAGCTGTTAAAAGGATGACAACATGACTTGCGGGACATTAGAGGGCCCTACAACGTGTCGATATCACGTCTTTCGAGTATGTTGCATTGTTGAAGCGGATGGGTTGTTGTTAAGCCCATTGGACCTTTTGAATTGGCCATATCTCTAGGCTGGCACTGTCAACCGTTAACACGTATAGGAATTGTGCCCTCAACATGACGGGGGCGATCAGTGCAGCACTAATGCCCTGGATTCCATCAGAACTCCGAAGTTAAGCATGCTTGGGCGACAGTAGTATTAGGATGGGTGACCCCCAGGGAAGTTCTCGTGTTGCACACCACCGTTTTCAATTTTTTTTGCTCCGGTTAGGGTTGCCATGATACTTTATCCACCACATTTCTATTATCAAATCCCACGGTACATTGGACAAGACAACTTCGCTTCACGTAGAGGCCGGGCCAGCAAACCGAGGGCGTAGGGTTTGTGACCAGGTCTCCGTCACTCCGGTGCCCATAACTTTTGATCCGTAAGGGGTTACGCGGCGCACAGCATACCGTTGCAAAGCTCTCAGAGAGCTTTACGACGGAGGCCGCCAGCTTGCTCGCTATGCCATTTTTGGAGCCTAAATCAAACGTTTTCATCAATTTCAGGCCACTTTTCTACATTTGCTCTGTTTTTTCATACTGGATCGTACGTCGTGAGCTATTAAAAGGACGAGGACCTGACTCGCGGGACATCTGAGGGCCCTACAACTTGTCGATATCACGTTTTATGAGGATACTGCGTTGTTGAAGCGTATGGGTTGTCCTTAAGACCATTGGGCATTTTGAATGGGCCATCTCTCTAAGCTGGGACTGTGAACCGTTAACACATATAGGAATTGTGCACTTAACATGATGGGTGCAATCATACCAAAACTAATGCACTGGATCCCATCAGTACTCCGAAGTTAAGCGTGCTTGGGTGAGAGTAGTACTAGGATTGGTGACCCCCTGGGAAGTCCTCGTGTTGCACCCCCTTTTCAATTTTTTTTTGCTCTGGTTAGGGTTGCCAAGATACTTTATCCCCAAAATCTCTATTACTGAATCCTACGGAACATTGGGCAAGACAACTTCGCTTCACGTAGTGGCCGAGCCAGCAAACCGAGGGCGTGGGGTTTGTGACCAGGTCTCCGTCTCTCCGGTGCCCATAACTTTGGATCCGTAAGGAGTTACGCGGTGCACAGCATACCGTTACAAAGCTCTCTAAGAGCTCTACGATAGGGTCAGCCAGCTTGCTCGATGTGCCCGTTTTTGGAGCTCAATTCGAATGTTTTCATCTGTTTCAGTCCACTTTATTTCTTTTGCTCTATTTTTCCATCCCGGATTGTAAGTCATAAGCTGTTAAAAGGATGACAACATGACTCGCGGGACATCAGAGGGCCTTACAACGTGTCGATATCACGTATTTCGAGGCTGCTGCGTTGTTAAAGCGGATGGGTTGTCGTTAAGCCCATTGGGCCTTTTGAATGGGCCATCTCTCTAGGCTGGCACTGTGAACTGTTAAGAAATATTGGAATTGTGCCCTCAACATGACGGGTGCGATCATACCAGCATTAATGCAGCGGATCCCATCAGAACTACCAAGTTAAGCGTGCTTGGGCGAGAGTAGTACTAGGATGGGTGACCCCTTGGGAAGTCCTCGAGTTGCACCCCCTTTTCAATTTTTTTTGCCCTAGTTAGGGTTGCCAAGATACTTTATCAAGCAAATCTCAATTATCGAATCCCACGGAACATTGGGCAAGACAACTTCGCTTCACGTAGAGGCCGAGCCAGCAAACCGAGGGCGTAGGGTTTGTGACCAGGCCTCCGTCGTTCCGGTGCCCATAACTTTTGATCCATAAAGAGTTACACGGCGCACAGCATACCGTTGTAAAGCTCTCTGAGAGCTCTAGGACGGGGGCAGCGAGCTGGCTGGCTGTGCCTATTTTTGGAGCCCAAAATTGAACGTTTTCATCAATTTTAGACCACTTTTCTTATTTTACCCTGTTTTTCTGTCTCGGATCGTACGTCGTGAGCTGTTCAAAGGACGACAACCTGACTCACAGGACATCAGAGGGCTCTACAACGTGTCGATATCACGTCTTGCGAGGATGCTACGTTGTTGAAGCAGATGGGTTGTCGTTAAGCCCCTTGGGCCTTTTGAATGGGCCATCTCTCTAAGCTGCGACTGTGAACCGTTAACACACATAGGAATTGTGCCCTCAACATGACGGGTGCGATCATACCAGCACAAATGCACCGGATCCCATCATTACTTCGAAGTTAAACGTGCTTGGGCGAGAGTAGTACTAAGATGGGTGACCCCCTGGGAAGTCCTCGTGTTGCACCCCCTTTTCAATTTTTTTTGCCCTGGTTAGAGTTGCCAAGATACTTTATCCACCAAATCTCTATTACCGAATCCCACGGAACATTGGGCAAGACAACTTCGCTTCACGTAGAGGCCGGGCCTGCAAACTGAGGGCGTAGGGTTTGTGACCTGGTCTCCGTCGCTCCGGAGCCCAAAACTTTTGATCCGTAAGGAGTTTCGCGGTGCACAACATACCGTTGCAAAGCTCTCTGAGAACTCTAAGACGGGGGCATCCAGCTTGCTCGTTGTGCCCTTTTTTTGAGCCCAAAATCGAACGTTTTCATCAATTTCAGGCCACTTTCCTTCTTTCACTCTATTTTTTCGTCCCGGATCGTACGTCGTGAGATGTTAAAAGGACGAAAACCTGACTCGCTGGACATTAGAGGGCCATACAACGCTTCGATATCACGTCTTGCGAGGATGCTGCGTTGTTGAAGCGGATGGGTTGTCGTTAAGCCCATTGGGCCTTTTGAATGGGCCATCTCTCTAGGCTGGCACTGTGAACCGTTAACACATATAGAAATTGTGCCCTTAACATGACGGGTGTGATCATACCAGCACTAATGCACCGGATCCCATTAGAACTCCGAAGTTAAGCGTGCTTGGGCGAGAGTAGTACTAGGATGGGTGACCTCCTTGGAAGTCCTGGTGTTGCACCACCTTTTCAATTTTTTTGCCCTGGTTAGGGTTGCCAAGATACTTTATCAACCAAATCTCTATTACCGAATCCCACGGAACATTGCGCAAGACAACTTTGCTTCACGTATAGGTCGGGCCCGCAAACCGAGGGCGTAGGGTTTGTGACTAGGTCTCCTTCGCAACGGTGCCCATAACTTTTGATCCGTCAGGAGTTACGCGGCGCACAGCATACTGTTACAAAGCTCTCTGAGAGCTCTACGATTGGGTCAAAGAGCTTGCTCGTTGTGCCCATTTTTGGAGCCCAAAATCAAACGTTTTCATCAGCTTCAGTCCACTTATCTTCTTTTGCACTATTTTTCTGTCCCGTATCGTACATCATGAGCTGTTAAAAGGACGACAACCTGACTCGTGGGACATCAGAGGGCCCTACAATGTGTTATATCACGTCTTGCAAGGATGCTGCGTTGTTGAAGCGGATGGGTTGTCGTTAAGCCCATTGGGCCTTTTGAGTGGGCAATCTCTCTAGGCTGGCACTGTGAACCGTTAACAAATATATGAATTGTGCCCTCAACATGATGGGTGCGATCAGAGCAGCACTAATGCACCGGATCCCATCAGAACTCCGAAGTTAAGCATGCTTGGGTGAGAGTAGTACTAGGATGGGTGACCCCCTGGGAAGTCCTCGTGTTGCACCCCCTTTTCAATTTTTTTTGCCCTGGTTAGGGTTGCCAAGATATTTTATCCACCAAATCTCTATTACCGAATCCCACGGAACATTGGGCAAGACTACTTCGCTAAACGTAGAGGCCGGGCCAGCAAACCGAGGGCGTTGTGTTTATGACCAGGTCTCCGTTGCTCCGGTGCCTATAACTTTTGATCCGTAAGGAGTTACGCGGAGCACAGCATACCATTGAAAATCTCTCTGAGAGCTCTACGACGGGAGCAGCCAATTTGCTCGTTGTGCCTATTTTTGAAGCCCAAAATCGAATGTTTTAATCAATTTACGGCCACTTTTAATCTTCTGCTCTATTTTTCTATCCCGGATCGTACGTCATGAGCTGTTAAAAGGATGACAACATGACTCGTTGGACATCAGAGGGCCTTACAACGTGCCGATATCACGTCTTGCAAGGATGCTGCGTTGTTGAAGCGGATGGGTTGTCGTTAAGCCCATTGGGCCATTTGAAAGGGCCATATCTCTAGGCTGGCACTTTGAACCGTTAACACATATAGGAATTGTGCCCTCAACATGACAGTGGCGATCAGAGCAGCACTAATGCACCGGATTCCATCAGAACTCCGAAGTTAAGCGTGCTTGGGCGAGAGTAGTACTAGGATGGGTGACCCCCAGGTAAGTTCTCATGTTGCACCCCCGTTTTCAATTTTTTTTGCTCCGGTTAGGGTTGACATGATACTTTATCCACAACATTTCTATTATCAAATCCCACGGTACATTGGGCAAGACAACTTCGCTTCACTTAGAGACCGGGCTAGCAAACCGAGGGCGTAGGGTTTGTGACCAGGCCTTCGTCGCTCCGGTGCCCATAACTTTTGATCCGTAAGGAGTTACGTTGCGCACAGCTTACCGTTGCAAAGCTCTCTGAGAGCTCTACGACGAGGGCAGCCAGTGTGCTTGTTGTGCCCATTTTTGAAGCCCAAAATCAAACGTTTTCATCAATTTCAGTGCACTTTTCTTCTTTTGCTCTGTTTTTTCCACCCGGATCATACGTCGTGAGCTGTTAAAAGGATGATAACATGACTCGTGGGACATCAGAGGGCCCAACATCGTGCATATATCACGTCTTTTGAGAATGCTGCATTGTTGAAGCGGATGGGTTGTCGTTAAGCCCATTGGGCCTTTTGAATGGGCCATCTCTCTGGGCTGGCACTGTGAACCGTTAACACATATAGGAATTGTGCCCTCAACAAGACGGGTGCGATCATACATAGTACTAATGCTTGGGCGAGGTAGTCCTAGGATGGGTGACCCCCTGGGAAGTCCTCGTGCTGCACCCCCTTTTCAATTTTTTTTGCCCTGGTTAGGGTTGCCAAGATACTTTATCCACCAAATCTCTATTACCGAATCCCACGGAGCATTGGGCAAGACAACTTCGCTTCACGTAGAGGCCGGGCCCACAAACCGAGGGCGTAGGGTTTGTGACCAGGTCTCTGTCGCTTCGGTGCCCATAACTTTTGATCCGTAGGGAGTTACGCGGCTCATAGCATACCGTTGCAAAGCTCTCTGAGAGCTCTACGATGGGGGCAGTGAGCCCAAAATCAAACGTTTTCATCAGTTTCTAGCCACTTTTCTTCTTTTGCCCTTTTTTTTCGTCCCGAATCGTACGTTGTGAGCTATTAAAAGGATGACAACCTAACTCGCGGTACATTATAGGGCCGTACAACGTGTCGATATCACGTCTTGCGAGGATGTTGCGTTGTTAAAGTGGATGGGTTGTCGTTAAGCCCATTGGGCCTTTTGAATAGGCCATCTCTCTAGGCTGGCACTGTGAACCGTTAATACATATAGGAATTGTGCCCTCAACATGACGGGTGCGATCATACCAGTAATAATGCACCGGATCCCATTAGAACTCCGTAGTTAAGCGTGCTTGGGCGAGGTAGTACTAGGATAGGTGACCCCCTGGGAAGTCCTCGTGCTGCACACTCTTTTCAATTTTTTTTGCCCTGGTTAGGGTTGCCAAGATACTTTATCCACCAAATCTCTATTACCGAATCCCACGGAACATTGGGCAAGACAACTTCGCTTCACGTAAAGGTCGGGCCTACAAACCGAGGGCGTAGGGTTTGTGACCCAGTCTCAGTCGCTCCGGTGCCCACAACTTTTGATGCGTAAGGAGTTACGCGGCTCAAAGCATACCGTTGCAAAGCTCTCTGAGAGCTCTACGATGGGGGCTGTGAGCTTGCTCGCTTTGCCCATTTTTGGAGCCCAAAATCAAACGTTTTCATCAGTTTCTGGCCACTTTTATTCTTTTGCCCTATTTTTCCGTCTCGGATCGTACGTTGTGAGCTTTTGAAAGGACGACAACCTGACTCGCGGTACATCAGAGGGCCCTACAACGTGTCGATATCACGTCTTGCGAGGATGCTGCGTTGTTAAAGTGGATAGGTTGTCGTTAAACCCATTGGGCCTTTTGAATGGGCCATCTCTCTAGGCTGTCACTGTGAACCATTAACACATATAGGAATTGTGCCCTCACCAAGACGAGTGCGATCATACCAGCACTAATGCACCGGATCCCATCAGAACTCCGAAGTTAAGCGTGCTTGGGCGAGAGTAGTACTAGGATGGGTGACCCCCTGGGAAGTCCTCGTGTTGCACCCACTTTTCAATTTTTTTTGCCCTGGTTAGGGTTTCCAAGATACTTTATCCACTAAATCTCAATTACCGAATCCAACGGAACATTGGGCAAGACAACTTCGCTTCACGTAGAGGCCGGGCCAGCAAACCGAGGGCGTAGGCTTTGTGACCAGGTCTCCGTCACTTTGGTGCCCATAACTTTTGATCCGTAAGGAGTTACGCGGCGCACAGCATACCGTTGCAAAGCTCTCTGAGAACTCTACAACGGGGGCAGCCAATTTGCTCGGTCTGACCATTTTTGAATCGCAAAATCGAACGTTTTCATCAATTTCAGTTCACTTTTCTTCTTTTGATCCGTTTTTCACACCCGGATCGTACGTCGCGAGCTGTTAAAAGGATGACAACATGGCTCTCGGGAGATCAGAGGTCCCTACAACGTGTCGATATCACGTCTTGCGAGGATGCTGCATTGTTGAAGCGGATGGGTTGTCGTTAAGCCCATTGGGCCTTTTGAATGGTCCATCTCTCTAGGCTGGCACTGTGAACCGTTAACACATATAGGAATTGTGCCCTCAAAATGACAGGTGCGATCATACCAGCACTAATGCACCAGATCCCATCAGAACTTTGAAGTTCAGCATGCATGGGCGAGAGTAGTACTAGGATGGGTGACCCCCTGGGAAGTCCACGTGCTGCACCCCTTTTCAATTATTTTTGCCCTGGTTAGGGTTGCCAAGATACTTTATCCACAAAATCTCTATTACCGAATCCGACGGAACATTGGGTAAGACAACTTCGCTTCTCGTAGAGGCCGGGCCCGCAAACCAAGGGCGTAGGGTTTGTGACCAAGTCTCGGTCGCTCCGGTTCCGTAAGGAGTAAAGCAGCGCACAGCATACCGTTGGAGAGCTCTTTGAGCGCTCTACGATGGGGGCAGAGAGCTTGCTCGCAATGCTCATTTTTGGAGCCCAAAATCAAACATTTTCATCAGTTTCAGACCACTTTTCTTCTTTTGCCCTGTTTTTTCATCCCGGATCGTACGTCGCGAGCTGTTAAAAGGACGACAACCTGACTCACGAGACATCAGAGGGCCCTACAACGTGTCGATATCACGTCTTGCGAGGATGCTCCGTTCTTGAATCGGATGGGTTGTCGTTAAGCCCATTGGGCCTTTTGAATGGGCCATCTCTCTAGGCTACTACTGTGAACCTTTAACACATATAGGAATTGTGCCCCCAACATCGCGGGTGTGATCATACCAGCACTAATGCACCAGATCCCATCAGAACTCCGAAGTTAAGCGTGCTTGGGCGAGAGAGTACTAGGATGGGTGACCCCCTGTGAAGTCCTCGTGTTGCACCCCCTTTTCAATTTTTATTGCCCTGGTTAGGGTTGCCAAGATACTTTATCCACCAAATCTCTAATCCCGAATCCCACGGAATAATCAGAAAGACAACTTCGCTTCATGTAGAGGCTGGGCCCACAAAACGAGGGCGTAGGGTTTGTGACCAGGTCTTTGTCGCTCCGGTGCCCATAACTTTTGATCCGTAAGGAGTTACGCGGTGCACAGCAAACCGTTGCAAAGCTCTCTCAGAGCACTACGACGGGGGCAGCCAGCATGCTCGCTGTGCCCATTTTTGGAGCCCAAAATCAAATGTTTTCATCTGTTTCAGGCCACTTTTCTTCTTTTGCTCTGTTTTTCTGTCCCGGATCATACGTCGTGAGCTGTTAAAAGGACGACCACCTGATTCTCGGTACATCAGAGGGCCCTACAACGTGTCGATATCACGTCTTGCAAGGATGCTGCGTTGTTGAAGTGGATGGGTTGTCGTTAAGCCCATTGAGCCTTTTGAATGTGCCATCTCTCTAGGCTAGGACTGTGAACAGTTAACACATATAGGAATTGTGCCCTCAACATGACGGGTGCGATCATACCAGCTCTAAAGCACCGGATCCCATCAGAACTTCGAAGTTAAGCGTGCTTGGGAGAGAGTAGTACTAGGATGGGTGACCCCTTGGGAAGTCCTCGTGTTGCACCCCCTTTTTAATTGTTTTTGCCTTGGTTAGGGTTGCCAAGATACTGTATCCTCCAAATCTCTATTACCGAATCCCACGGAACATTGGGCAAGACAACTTCGCTACATGTAGAGGCCGGGCCTACAAACCGAGGGCGTAGGGTTTGTGACTAGGTCCCCATTGCTCCGGTGCCCATAACTTTTGATACGTGAGGAGTTACGCAGTGCACAGTATACCGTTGCAAAGCTCTTTGAGAGCTCTAGGATAGGAGCAGCCAGCTTGCTCGCTGTGCCCATTTTTGAAGCCCAAAATCGAACGTTTTCATCAGTTTCAGGCCACTTTTCTTCTTTTGCTCTGTTTTTCCGTCCCGGATCGTACGCCGTGAGCTATTAAAAGGACGACAACCTGACTCGCGGGACATCAGAGGGCCCTACAACGTGTCCATATCACGTCTTGCGAGGATGTTGCGTTGTTGAAGCAGATGGGTTGTCGTTAAGCCCATTGGGCCTTTTGAATGGGCCATCTCTCTAGGCTGAGACTGTGAACCGTTAACACATATAGGAATTGTGCCCTCAACATGACGGGCGCGATCATACCAGCACTATTGCACCGGATCCCATCAGAACTCCGAAGTTAAGCGTGCTTGGGCGAGAGTAGGATTAGGGTGGGTGACCCCTTGTGAAGTCCTCGTGTTGCACCCACTTTTCAATTTTTTTTGCCCTGGTTAGGGTTGCCGAGATACTTTATCCACCAAATCTGTATTACCGAATCCCACGGAACAATAGGCAAGAAAACTTCTATCACGCCCCAACCCGGCCAATAAGGTTAGACTAGGGTGTGAACTAAACATTCAAGTCACGTCTCGTACTTAACTGTTTATAAAGATTTAACACTTATCATTTTTAGCCTAAAGTCCAAAGTTTTCCGGAAAACCGGCAACATAACGGCTGTAATTGGACTCTTTGGTTTGACCTAATTCTCTAAACGCCTCAATTATTCCAATCATTAATCCAATTTCATTAAGGACTCCTATTTGTCACCAACCAATTTGCCTACTAGTTTATCTTGAAACTCTCGTTTGGTTAATAAGCCTAACATGATAACTATGCCCCGTTTATTTTTCAATTTCCTATCATGCAAGTACCTATTATCCTTTAGTTTGCAAATGAACACCTAAGTGAAATTAGATAGAATTAACTTAGTTGATTGTTCATCTAGTGGTTTGAATGCCTACGATAACTACTAATTAAGAAAACGAAAGCAAACAACCAAATAAAAGTTCGTCCGGTTATAGATAGTACAATCTCAGAATTAGACCCAAATTACAATGTGTTCATTTACATCAATAAACAACGAGCAACATAAAATAAATAGTCTTCAAGTAGCATAGTTCACAAATAGCCATAATCACGCAAGGCACACAAGACAGGCAATAACTCCAGGGGTTCATCGTTAGGCACACCGTCCTCGGGTACCTGTACCTGTTCTTCTTCACCTGTGATGAAAAAGAGGGTGAGTCCTTATGAACTCAGCGAGGGGGAACGAGAAATACGTTTTGAAACTCGTTTTCCGGTTCAATTTATGAAAACTCTTTTTGAGAACATGTCACGTATTACAAATAATAAGGTACGCAATTATAAGAAACAAATCGAGTAACGGATACAAAGTAAGGGAACAGAAATGCCAGTCTTTCCTCCCCGAGGTTCTCTAGGAACCAAGCGAGAGTACTTACATATAAGCACAGGAACAAGAATACCAGTCTTTGCTCCCCGAGGTTCTCTAGGAACCAAGCGAGAGTACTTACACATTGTAAAAAGGATACGGTGAGCATTTGCTCTCAATGTCAATTTCGATTCATTTGGTGCGGCCGACTTCAATAATCCACTTATCGCTCCCAATTGGGTGTACTCCGGATGTACCCCGAAACCTACGACCCAACTCTCTGAGGGTGAAATGCCAAGCGAGAGAGGGAATTGGACCATGGTAGTCACGGTAACACCGGCAAGCCCGATGCCGCCCGGCGTGCGTGAAACACTACCATGCCACACTGAAAGGTTGCAACCTCGTATACAATGCCCATTTTTGTCATTTAACATTTCACATTAGGAGGTCAACAAAGTAGGTTGCCTCCGAGCAAGTATATGATCACATTTTGACATATTGGCATATAAGGCATTGTAAGAACATATAATCATTTCATATATCCATTTGAAAGCAATTAAACTTTAACGGGCAGCCAAGTAATCATGTTCAAATAAACCATTGAATATCTTTTAACAATTCACATTAGGAGGACAACAAAGTAGGTTGCCTCCGAGCAATTTCAAGAGCACATATTGCCAAGTAGACGAACGAGGCATGCTTGACATGAAATTTCACTTTGTAGAACACATAGAGTCATATGAACATTAAATGGGCAGCCATGTAACACATGCAAGTCAAGCCATATAACTCATTTCGAAGTCCACGTAATCAAGTGATACGATTATTCACACGCAACAACATCTACGTGGTGGTTTCGGATGCAAGAAAAGCCTATTTGTCAACATGCAATGATCAAAATTACATTTAAGCTTATAAGACATTTACGGGCAGCCCACTAAGCATATAATTTCCACACAATATCTAAATGATCAACACTTAGCAAGACTACCTAGTCATTAGGGTTTCCGTTTCATGCTTAACCATGTGATTAAACCCTAAGTCAACTCAAGTTCATTCACAAGTCATGCATCATTCAATTCAAACATCCTCAAGTACTCAAAACAGTCCACACAACATCCCAACACTACAATTCCAAGCAATTAGCACCACAAGAGGGGTTACAACAATTTTCCAAGCATATAACTAAGTGAAACCTTTACTGCAATAGGCTGTTTTCCCACAATCAATAGGATAATCAAACAATCTCAAAATTCAGTGAATAAGATGTCAAATTAAATCTTAAGAAGTTAACTAAACTCAGAAACAAACCTTGCATCAATTGGAGTTCAGAATCATTAGTTATGGCCGAAACAGTGAGGTAGCACAAAACTGTCCAGATTTGCACACTTTTCAGAAATTGACGTTTTTGAGGTCCTTAGGGTCATTTTTAGCTTTGGTCCATTTCTGACAAAATTGTCCAGAACTGAAAAATCTAGTAGAACACCAATTTGTATGTATTTTGGACAACATTTACTAAGTCAAACATGGTTCGCTCCACAAGGTCAGTGCATCTGCCAAAACCTGATTCATTTTCCCAGATTTCCAGATTTGGTCATATTTTAATAATTTGCCATTTTGAGGACCTTAGAGTCAAAATTAGCTTCGGCCTATTTCTGGAAAAAATGTTCAAAACTGTCCAAAATAGTCACTCACCAATTTTAAGCATTTTCAACATCATTTGCTTAGCTAAACTTACCTCGAACAGACTGGTCAGAGAGCTGTCATCCACTTCGACTTCACCTAGCATCATTTTCAAGCCAAGATCTTGCCATGCATGGTTGTTTAAGCTTATGAACGACCATATAGCTCAAGTACAGAAGCAAATACACACATTTATGAGCATGCATGTGAAATTTCAAAGAGTTTTCAAAAGCTTTTAACCCTCACCTTTGCAATCAACCAAAAGATGCACAAAAACCTTGTTGAGGCTCAAATTTCTTCCTCTTCTTGCTTAGCCGAGTTTCCGACTTGGTTTTCTCTATTTTTTCCTAGCCTAGTAAGAAATCTCTTAGTACATGCATGTAGTTAGGACTTGAAGAAAAGAAATGGAAGCTTAGTAACTCACCTAGGCCGAAAATGAAGCTTCAATGCACATGCATGAGTGATTTTTGCATCCTAGCTTGTTCGGTTGAGGTCCTTTGCTTGTGGCTTGCTTGGTTTAGCTATGGTGTGAAGAAGAGAAGCTATGGAGATGAAGAACTCAGCCAAAACCGAAAAGGAGAGAGAAAATGAGAGGGAGAGAGAGAAATGTGAGGAAAGTGAGAGAAATGAGAGAAAAATGAGGCTTTTTGCAATTTTTGAGCATGTGGTCAGCCTTGGGCTTCCAAATCTGAATTTTTGTGTCTTCAAGGTGGAATTTGAAATGTTAGCATGGGCCATGAGTGGTTTGGTCGAAAATGAGAGGAAATTGAGGTGGTTTTGGGCAATTTTTTATGCATTGATAAGTGTTTTTGTGTCATGACTTGTCTAGAATTATTTTGAATTAAACATGCATGCAAAAATCTGATTTTGTGTCATCTTTTGAATTGTTTTAACATGTGTGTAAGAGAATGTTGGGTATTTAGGGATTTTAGGTAGAATAGAATATAGGGTATGTTTAGAGGTTGGTGAGATTTTGTCTTGTAGTGAGTTTAAAATATAATATTTAGGTGTTAGTGGATTTTGTAGAGATTATTTTATTGTCTTGTGCTTTGTGTAGGATTCTTTCTTGATCAACGTGGTGGCACGGATTCCTAGGTCTAGGGCACGAATTACGAGGTAGACACGATCTACGAGGTAAGACACGAACTTCAAGACTAATGCACGTACTTCAAGACTAATGCACAGATTTCAATGCAAATGGATGCAATCCCTAGATAAATGTACGTAAACCAATACAAGGCACGTAATTCAAGACACGACTCTTAAACCTAGGTTAAAGCACGCAGTTCAAGGTTAATGCACACGAAACGAAGAGACATACGCAAATCAAGGTCTCGCATGTAAATTAAGGTCATGGCATGTTTATCTAGGTATCGCACGTATATCGAGGATTAGGGCACACAATTTTAGGTTAAGGCACGTATAACGAGGTATGCACGAAAACCAAGACAGGACACGTAATCCTAGGTCGGTCATATAATTTTAGGTCTAAGGCGCGCAAATCGAGGTAAGATACATTATTCGGTGTCGGGCCTCACATCCTCCCCTCCTTAAAAGAATTTCATCCCGAAATTCATTCTTACTTGTTAAGGTCATTTAGACGGATTCCGACCATTGTCATTTTCAACTCCGGGTCGTCCTTTGCTCTGTGATCTCTCTTACCACAACGAATTCACTTCCTAGCTTTCTCCAATCATTTAATTCGGTGTGACCCCTACATTTACAGTTCGTTCCTTTGAACAACTCTCTTTTCTCCAATTGATCTTAAGGTCGAGTTCATTAACTAAGGTTAGAATCTCCAAACATAGTCATCAAAACTGCATCGGTATCCTAACAATAGAACTATAACTCCAAAATCATGACTCATGTTGTATCAATCTTGCATACATACCTCAAAAGGAATATCACAATAATACCGCAATCTTATGGTTACATACACTAATTTCAAGATGATAGGTCTATATCCGATTTACATATCATATCTACTAGCTTCAAATTGTTAGCACGTAAGACATACACATGTTATGGATTATTTCCACAATACGACTCTATTTTCAGGAAAAACTCTCCAAACAAACTGATCCATCTCAAATCGTCATCTATCGATGGTATTATAGCCCTTCTTATCTCGCAGGTACATTAGATTGGCAAATCTTCTAATGACTAGTCTCCTAATCATAGGCTCCTATTCACTAACATCCTTTCCCAGCTTCGTTAACCTTCATGCCCGTAATCAAGGAGAAAGACTGTTGAGGTTCATGAAACTCAAACTCTAAGGTGTATTAAAGACCACCAACAAATTGTCATAGAAATTGCATGAGTAACTCATCATGTAGCACTAGTTCAACTTTTCAGTAAGCTTCATCAGCTTGTGATCCACAATTCATTTCCATATTCAAATCTCTATTTTCAAGTCACGAGGCTTCAAAACTTTCTTTTAATCTTATTCAAATTTCCTAAGACAAATAGCTTCAACCTCAAATAAATTCTACTCACCTTAATCCACGGTTACGTCATATTTAAGAAGACAATGGTCCTACTCACTTAGCGACCTAGTCATCCCTTCGAACACTTAATGCTCGCCAATATATCTTCGACATTAATGTTACTAAGCTGGGTTCATCGCCATGTAAGTGATATCAATACTCTACTAGGTTACCGACCGTACAACAACAATCCTAGGACTATAAATGGGTACCGAAATGACCGAGCTCATAAAATACTTACACGAGATAACTTCAAGGTTGTATCAACATAAGAATTATAACCACAATATAATCTAATAGAACTTCAAAAGTAATCAATTACTTATTTAACTATCACTACAAAATTCACCCCTCTTATTCGACGACCACAATTCGAAGTCTCCAACTGCTAGTTTCTAGAAGTGAAACGGTGCACATAGATACGGTGGTCTAACAATAGTCTCTTGGGTCATCATGACTCTGATTTATCTCTATCTTACTCTCTTCGTTTACATGTTCAACTAACTAAGAACATCAAGACTCATCGACCTTAGGTTCTAGGGTTCACCATG
Source organism: Ehretia macrophylla (assembly GCA_037974665.1). Classification (NCBI taxonomy): domain Eukaryota; kingdom Viridiplantae; phylum Streptophyta; class Magnoliopsida; order Boraginales; family Ehretiaceae; genus Ehretia; species Ehretia macrophylla. The sequence continues at coordinate 9,327,784 of CM075773.1, forward strand.
AATCATCATGCATACTTACTATTAGCTATTTAGGATTACTAATCATATCCTAACGACTCCACTTTGCAACCAGATGCTTAATATCATTTCGATGGTTTATATAATAGGTCTATCGGTATTACTTAGAGATATATGCTTCCTAATATCCTCTAGGGTATCCAAACAACGAGTGCATAGAATGACTTACTTACATAATCACAACTAAATCCGAGAGGTGCCAAATTAATACCATGATTCTTAATATAACCAATATCCAACTTAGGACCTTAGCAACATCATCTAATACATAATTCAATACCTTACAATTCCATTCGACCAAACATTTAGGTGTAGTCTTCCGAACACGAGTTCTCGTTACACGAATTCCTCGATTCCAATATCCCCATATCTTGTTATACTAAAGATTCATCAATCTTGTTAAACTTAATCTCTAGAGTTGCCTACATGTCTCGAGGTTATCCATTGTTAAGTTACCTAAACACGTTATTCACGCCTTAATAATCTAACCCCTATCGCCCATTTCCACGAGTTCATCCCTTAATTTATAGGTCACAAACTTACCATTGAGTGAACTTGAAACTCGTTAATATACACCTTATTAGGTTCAACGATGCTTAATTCCAATCAAGTAAGGATTCAATCGTACGAGTATATTGCCAACTTCTTAGATAGCCTATCGAGCCAATTTTAAGATGTGAGAAATGGATTCAAAGAAACCTCCAAGTCAACTTCCACTATCAGCACATGAGAATATATACTACTCTACATATTTAATAGTATGTTCTTATATCTTAAGCGAAGTTGTATGTCATTAAACTTTATACTTGAACCATAATTAGAAGAACGGTTTAACGGAATCAATAACTTCATAGCTATAAAATTGACAACTTAATCACAGGTATAGGTATTTCAAAAATAAGGAGAAACTTTACCTCAACAATTATACCCGTGCTACGCATTTTATACATATGCATATCCAATAATACATACTATCCATCGAGTACCTGTGAAGATGCCAGAAATCTCTAACCGAGACTTTTCGTTCTTCCTGCATGAATTTACTTCCCTGAAAGTCCTAATTCTAACTATCTATGTGTATAAACAGTCATTTATGGTTATATAACATGCATATGTATCAAGAAAGATGTATAAAGGTATGCATGCATTATTGAGGGCACTAACGTGTCGGTGTGCATGACACATAATACATATAGTCCACAAAGGCACATAGTATTCAATTCTCAAAGAAATTAAAGCATATTAGCACACATTAACTCATATAAACAAGACATCACAATTACCTTAGGGCTTCTACCCATGGTCCGAGAGTTGAACCCGACTAACGCCTAGTTACTAAACTAAGCTCTGATACCATTCTTATATAAGGTGTCACGCCCCAACCCGGCCAATAAGGTTAGACTAGGGTGTGAACTAAACATTCAAGTCACGTCTCGTACTTAACTGTTTATAAAGATTTAACACTTATCATTTTTAGCCTAAAGTCCAAAGTTTTCCGGAAAACCGGCAACATAACGGCTGTAATTGGACTCTTTGGTTTGACCTAATTCTCTAAACGCCTCAATTATTCCAATCATTAATCCAATTTCATTAAGGACTCCTATTTGTCACCAACCAATTTGCCTACTAGTTTATCTTGAAACTCTCGTTTGGTTAATAAGCCTAACATGATAACTATGCCCCGTTTATTTTTCAATTTCCTATCATGCAAGTACCTATTATCCTTTAGTTTGCAAATGAACACCTAAGTGAAATTAGATAGAATTAACTTAGTTGATTGTTCATCTAGTGGTTTGAATGCCTACGATAACTACTAATTAAGAAAACGAAAGCAAACAACCAAATAAAAGTTCGTCCGGTTATAGATAGTACAATCTCAGAATTAGACCCAAATTACAACGGGGTCATTTACATCAATAAACAACGAGCAACATAAAAGAAATAGTCTTCAAGTAGCATAGTTCACAAATAGCCATAATCACGCAAGGCACACAAGACAAGCAATCACTCCAGGGGTTCATCGTTAGGCACACCGTCCTCGGGTACCTATACCTGTTCTTCTTCACCTGTGATGAAAAAGAGGGTGATCCCTTATGAACTCAGCGAGGGGGAACGAGAAATACGTTTTGAAACTCGTTTTCCGGTTCAATTTATGAAAACTCTTTTTGAGAACATGTCACGTATTACAAATAATAAGATACGCAATTATAAGAAACAAATCGAGTAACGGATACAAAGTAAGGGAACAGAAATGCCAGTCTTTCCTCCCCGAGGTTCTCTAGGAACCAAGCGAGAGTACTTACATATAAGCACAGGAACAAGAATACCAGTCTTTGCTCCCCGAGGTTCTCTAGGAACCAAGCGAGAGTACTTACACATTGTAAAAAGGATACGGTGAGCATTTGCTCTCAATGTCAATTTCGATTCATTTGGTGCGGCCGACTTCAATAATCCACTTACCGCTCCCAATTGGGTGTACTCCGGATGTACCCCGAAACCTACGACCCAACTCTCCGAGGGTGAAATGCCAAGCGAGAGAGGGAATTGGACCATGGTAGTCACGGTAACACCGGCAAGCCCGATGCCGCCCGGCGTGCGTGAAACACTACCATGCCACACTGAAAGGTTGCAACCTCGTATACAATGCCCATTTTTGTCATTTAACATTTCACATTAGGAGGTCAACAAAGTAGGTTGCCTCCGAGCAAGTATATGATCACATTTTGACATATTGGCATATAAGGCATTGTAAGAACATATAATCATTTCATATATCCATTTGAAAGCAATTAAACTTTAACAGGAAGCCAAGTAATCATGTTCAAATAAACCATTGAATATCTTTTAACAATTCACATTAGGAGGACAACAAAGTAGGTTGCCTCCGAGCAATTTCAAGATCACATATTGCCAAGTAAACGAACGAGGCATGCTTGACATGAAATTTCACTTTGTAGAATACATAGAGTCATATGAACATTAAACGGGCAGCCATGTAACACATGCAAGTCAAGCCATATAACTCATTTCGAAGTCCACGTAATCAAGTGATACGATTATTCACACGCAACAACATCTACGTGGTGGTTTCGGATGCAAGAAAAGCCTATTTGTCAACATGCAATGATCAAAATTACATTTAAGCTTATAAGACATTTACGGGCAGCCCACTAAGCATATAATTTCCACACAATATCTAAATGATCAACACTTAGCAAGACTACCTAGTCATTAGGGTTTCCGTTTCATGCTTAACCATGTGATTAAACCCTAAGTCAACTCAAGTTCATTCACAAGTCATGCATCATTCAATTCAAACATCCTCAAGTACTCAAAACAGTCCACACAACATCCCAACACCACAATTCCAAGCAATTAGCACCACAAGAGGGGTTACAACAATTTTCCAAGCATATAACTAAGTGAAACCTTTACTGCAATAGGCTGTTTTCCCACAATCAATAGGATAATCAAACAATCTCAAAATTCAGTGAATAAGATGTCAAATTAAATCTTAAGAAGTTAACTAAACTCAGAAACAAACCTTGCATCAATTGGAGTTCAGAATCATTAGTTATGGCCGAAACAGTGAGGTAGCACAAAACTGTCCAGATTTGCACACTTTTCAGACATTGACGTTTTTGAGGTCCTTAGGGTCATTTTTAGCTTTGGTCCATTTCTGACAAAATTGTCCAGAACTGAAAAATCTAGTAGAACACCAATTTTTATGTATTTTGGACAACATTTACTAAGTCAAACATGGTTCGCTCCACAAGGTCAGTGCATCTGCCAAAACCTGATTCATTTTCCCAGATTTCCATATTTGGTCATATTTTAATAATTTGCCATTTTGAGGACCTTAGAGTCAAAATTAGCTTCGGCCTATTTCTGGAAAAAATGTTCAAAACTGTCCAAACTAGTCACTCACCAATTTTAAGCATTTTCAACATCATTTGCTTAGCTAAACTTACCTCGAACAGACTGGTCAGAGAGCTGTCATCCACTTCGACTTCACCTAGCATCATTTTCAAGCCAAGATCTTGCCATGCATGGTTGTTTAAGCTTATGAACGACCATATAGCTCAAGTACAGAAGCAAATACACACATTTATGAGCATGCATGTGAAATTTCAAAGAGTTTTCAAAAGCTTTTAACCCTCACCTTTGCAATCAACCAAAAGATGCACAAAAACCTTGTTGAGGCTCAAATTTCTTCCTCTTCTTGCTTAGCCGAGTTTCCGACTTGGTTTTGTCTATTTTTTCCTAGCCTAGTAAGAAATCTCTTAGTACATGCATGTAGTTAGGACTTGAAGAAAAGAAATGGAAGCTTAGTAACTCACCTAGGCCGAAAATGAAGCTTCAATGCACATGCATGAGTGATTTTTGCATCCTAGCTTGTTCGGTTGAGGTCCTTTGCTTGTGGCTTGCTTGGTTTAGCTATGGTGTGAAGAAGAGAAGCTATGGAGATGAAGAACTCAGCCAAAACCGAAAAGGAGAGAGAAAATGAGAGGGAGAGAGAGAAATGTGAGGAAAGTGAGAGAAATGAGAGAAAAATGAGGCTTTTTGCAATTTTTGAGCATGTGGTCAGCCTTGGGCTTCCAAATCTGAATTTTTGTGTCTTCAAGGTGGAATTTGAAATGTTAGCATGGGCCATGAGTGGTTTGGTCGAAAATGAGAGGAAATTGAGGTGGTTTTGGGCAATTTTTTATGCATTGATAAGTGTTTTTGTGTCATGACTTGTCTAGAATTATTTTGAATTAAACATGCATGCAAAAATCTGATTTTGTGTCATCTTTTGAATTGTTTTAACATGTGTGTAAGAGAATGTTGGGTATTTAGGGATTTTAGGTAGAATAGAATATAGGGTATGTTTAGAGGTTGGTGAGATTTTGTCTTGTAGTGAGTTTAAAATATAATATTTAGGTGTTAGTGGATTTTGTAGAGATTATTTTATTGTCTTGTGCTTTGTGTAGGATTCTTTCTTGATCAACGTGGTGGCACGGATTCCTAGGTCTAGGGCACGAATTACGAGGTAGACACGATCTACGAGGTAAGACACGAACTTCAAGACTAATGCACGTACTTCAAGACTAATGCACAGATTTCAATGCAAATGCACGCAATCCCTAGATAAATGTACGTAAACCAATACAAGGCACGTAATTCAAGACACGACTCTTAAACCTAGGTTAAAGCACGCAGTTCAAGGTTAATGCACACGAAATGAAGAGACATACGCAAATCAAGGTCTCGCATGTAAATTAAGGTCATGGCATGTTTATCTAGGTATCGCACGTATATCGAGGATTAGGGCACACAATTTTAGGTTAAGGCACGTATAACGAGGTATGCATGAAAACCAAGACAGGACACGTAATCCTAGGTCGGTCATATAATTTTAGGTCTAAGGCGTGCAAATCGAGGTAAGACACGTTATTCGGTGTCGGGCCTCACAACTTCGCTTCAAGTAGAGGCCGGGCCCGCAAACCGAGGGCGTAGGGTTTGTGACCAGGTCTCCGTCGCTCCGGTGCCTATAACTTTTGATCCATATTGAGTTATGCGGCGCACAGCATACCGTTGCAAGGCTCTCTGAGAGCTCTACGATGGGGGCACCTAGCTTGCTCACTGTGCCCCTTTTTGGAGCTCAAAATCAAACATTTTCATCAGTTTCAGACCACTTTTCTTCTTTTGCTCTGTTTTTTCGTCCCGGATCGTACGTCGTGAGTTGTTAAAACGACGACAATCTAACTCGTGGGACATCAGAGGGCCCTACAACGTGTCGATATCACGTCTTGCGAGGATGCTGCGTTGTTGAAGCGGATGGGTTGTTGTTAACCCCATTGAGCCTTTTGAATGGGCCATCTCTCTAGGCTGGGACTGTGAACCGTTAACACATATAGGAATTGTGCCCTCAACATGACGGGTGCGATCATACCAGCACTAATTCACCGGATCCCATCAGAACTTCGAAGTTAAACGTGCTCGGGCGAGAGTAGGACTAGGAGGGGGGGCCCGGTGGGAGGTCCTCGTGTTGCACCCCCTTTTCAATTTTTTTTGCCCTGGTTAGGGTTGCCAAGATACTTTATCCACCGAATCTCTATTACCGAATCCCACAGAACATTGGGAAAGACAACTTCGCTTCACGTAGAGGTCTGGCCCGCAAACCGAGGGCGTAGGGTTTGTGACCAGGTCCCCATCGCTCCGGTGCCCATAACTTTTGATCCGAGAGGAGTTACGCGGCTCACAGTGTACCATTGCAAAGCTCTCTGAGAGTTCTATGATGGGGGCAGCCAACTTGCTTGCTGTGCCCATTTTTTGGAGCCCAAAATCGAACGTTTTCATCAGTTTCTGTCCACTTTTCTTATTTTGCTCTGTTTTTCTGTCCCGGATCGTACGTCGTGACCTGTTAAAAGGACGACAACCTAACACGCTGGACATCAAAGGGCCCTACAATGTGTCGATATCACGTCTTGCGAGGATGCTGCGTTGTTGAAGCGGATGGGTTGCCGTTAAGCCCATTGGGCCTTTTGAATAAGCCATCTCTCTAGGCTGGCACTCTGAACCGTTAACACATATAGGAATTGTGCCCTCAATATGACGGGTGCGATCATACCAGCACTAATGCACCGGATCCCATCAGAACTCCGAAGTTAAGCGTGCTTGGGAGATAGTTGTACTAGGATGGGTGACCCCCTGGGAAGTCCTCCTATTACACCCCATTTTCAATTTTTTTTGCCCTGGTTAGGGTTTCCAAGATACTTTATCCACCAAATCTCTATTACCGAATCCCACGGAACAATGGGCAAGACAACTTCGCTTCACGTAGAGGCCGGGCCCACAAACCGAGGGCGACGGGTTGGTCACCGGGTCCCGGTCGCTCCGGTGCCGATAACTTTTGATTCGTAAGGAGTTATGCAGCGCACAGCATACCGTTGCAAAGCTCTCTGAGAGCTCTACGATGGGGGTACCTATCTTGCTCGCTGTGCCCCTTTTTGGAGCCCAAAATCGAACATTTTTATCAGTTTCAGACCACTTTTCATCTTTTGCTCTGCTTTTTCGTCCTGGATCGTACGTCGTGAGTTGTTAAAATGACGACAACCAGACTCGCGGGACATCAGAGGGCCCTACAACATGTCGATATCACGTTTTGCGAGGATGCTGCGTTGTTGAAGCGGATGGGTTGTCGTTAAGCCCATTGAGCCTTTTGAATGGGCCATCTCTCTAGGCTGGGACTATGAACCGTTAACACATATAGGAATTGTGCCCTCAACATGACGGGTGCGATCATACCAGCACTAATGCACCGGATCCCATCAGAACTTCGAAGTTTAGCGTGCTTGGGCGAGAGTAGTACTTGGATGGGTGACCCCCTGGGAAGTCCTCGTGTTGCACCCCCTTTTCAATTTTTTTTGCCCTGGTTAGGGTTGCCAAGATACTTTATCCACCAAATCTCTATTACCGAATCCCACAGAACATTGGGCAAGACAACTTCACTTCACGTAGAGGCCGGGCCCGTAAACCGAGGGCGTAGGGTTTGTGACCAGGTGTCCGTTGCTCCGGTGCCCATAACTTTTGATCCGAAAGGAGTTACGCGGCGCACAGCATCCCGTTGCAAAGCTCTCTGAGAGTACCACGACAGGGGCAGCCAACTTGATTGCTGGGCCCATTTTTGGAGCACAAAATCGAACGTTTTCATCAGTTTCAGTCCACTTTTCTTCTTTTGCTCTGCTTTTTCGTAACGGATCGTACGTCGTGAGCTATTAAAAGGACGAAAACCTGACTCGTGGGACATCAGAGGGCCCTACAACGTGTCGATATCACGTCTTGCGAGGATGCTGCGTTGTTGAACCATATGGGTTATCGTTAAGCCGCTTGGGCCTTTTGAATGGGCCATCTCTCTAGGCTGGCACTGTGAACTGTTAACACATATAGGAATTGTGCCCTCAACATGACGGGTACGATCATACCAGCACTGATGCACCGGATCCCATCAGAACTCCGAAGTTAAGCGTTCTTGGGCGAGAGTAGTACTAGGATGGGTGACCCCCTGGGAATTCCTCGTGTTGCACACCCTTTTCAATTTTTTTTGCCACAGTTAGGGTTGCCAAAATACTTTATCCACCAATTCTCTATTACCGAATCACACGGAACATTGGGCAAGACAACTTCGCTTCACGTAGAGGCCGGGCCCGCAAACCGAGGGCGTAGGGTTCGTGACCAGGTCTCCGTTGCTCCGGTGCCCATAAATTTTGATCCGTAAGGAATTACACGGCGCACAGCATACCGTTGCAAAGCTCTCTGAGAGCTCTACGACGGATGTAGCCAGCTTGCTCGCTATGCCATTTTTGGAGAGCAAAATCGAATGTTTTCATCAATTTCAGGCCAATTTTTTTCTTTTGCACTTTTTTTCCGTCCTGGATCGTACGTCGTGAGCTGTTAAAAGGACGACAACCTGACTCGCAGGACATCTTGGGGCCCTACAACGTATCGATATCACGTTTTGCGAGGATAATGCGTTGTTGAAGCGGATGGGTTGTCGTTAAGCCCATTGGGCATTTTCAATGGGCCATCTCTCTAAGCTGGGACTGTGAACCATTAACACATATAGGAATTGTGCACTCAACATGACGGGCGCGATCATACCAAAACTAATGCACTGGATCACATCAGAACTCCGAAGTTAAGCGTGCTTGGGCGAGAGTAGTACTAGAATTGGTGACCCCTTGGGAAGTCCTCGTGTTGCACCCCCCTTTCAATTTTTTTTGCCCTGGTCAGGGTTGCTAAGATACTTCATCCATCAAATCTCTATTACCGAATCCCACAGAACATTGGACAAGACAACTTCGCTTCACGTAGAGGCCGGGCCCGCAAACCGAGGGCGTAGGGTTTGTGACCAGGTCTCCGTCGCTCTGGTGCCCATAACTTTTGATCCGTAAGGAGTTATGCGGCGCACATCATACCGTTGCAAAGCTCTCTGATAGGTCTACGACGATGTCAGCCAGTTTGCTCGTTGTGCCCATTTTTGGAGATCAAAATCGAATGTTTTCATCTGTTTCAGTCCACTTTATTTCTTTTGCTCTGTTTTTCCATCCCGGATCGTACGTAATGAGCTGTTAAAAGGACGACAACATGACTCGCGGGACATCAGAGCGCCCTACAACGTGTCGATATCACGTCTTGCGAGGATGCTGCGTTGTTAAAGTGGATGGGTTGTCGTTAAGCCCATTGGGCCTTTTGAATGGGCAATCTCTCTAGGCTGGGACTGTGAACCGTTAACACATATAGGAATTGTGCCCTCAACATGACGGGTGCGATCATACCAGCACTAATCCAGCGGATACCATCAGAACTACGAAGTTAAGCGTGCTTGGGCGAGAGTAGTACTAGGATGGGTGACCCTTTGGGAAGTCCTCGAGTTGCACCCCCTTTTCAATTTTTTTTCCCTGGTTAGGGTTTCCAAGATATTTTATCCACCAAATCTCTATTACCGAATCCCAAGGAACATTGGGCAAAACAATTTGGCTTCACGTAGAGGCCGAGCCAGCAAACCGAGGGCGTAGGGTTTGTGACCAGGTCTCTGTCGCTCCGGTGCCCATAACTTTTGATCCATAAGGAGTTACGTGGCGCACAGCATACCATTGCAAATCTCTCTGAGAGCTCTACGACGGGGGCTACGAGCTTGCTCGCTTTGCCCAATTTTGGAGCCCAAAATCGAACGTTTTAATCAATTTCGGACCACTTTTCTAATTATGCTCTGTTTTTCTGTCCCAGATCGTACGTCGTGAGCTGTTGAAAGGACGACAACCTGACTCACGGGACATCAGAGGGCCCTACAACGTGTCGATATCACGTCTTGCGAGGATGCTGCGTTGTTGAAGCGGATGGGTTGTCGTTAAGCCCCTTGGGCCTTTTGAATGGGCCATCTCTCTAAGCTGGGACTGTGAACCAATAACACATATAGGAATTGTGCCCTTAACATGACGGGTGCGATCATACCAGCACTAATGCACCGGATCCCATCAGAACTCTGAAGTTAAGCGTGCTTGGGCGAGAGTAGTACTAGGATGGGTGACCCCTTGGGAAGTCCTCGAGTTGCACCCCCTTTTCAATTTTTTTTGCCCTGGTTAGGGTTTCCAAGATATTTTATCCACCAAATCTCTATTACTGAATCCCATGGAACATTGGGCAAGACAATTTCGCTTCACGTAGAGGCCGAGCCAGCAAACCGAGGGCGTAGGGTTTGTGACCAGGTCTCCGTCGCTCCGGCGCCCATAACTTTTGATCCATAAGGAGTTACGCGGCGCACAGCATACCGTTGCAAAGCTCTCTGAGAGCTCTACGACGGGGGTAGTCAGCTTGCTCGCTTTCCCCAATTTTGGAGCCCAAAATCGAACGTTTTCATCAATTTCGGACCACTTTTCTAATTTTGCTCTGTTTTTCTGTCCCGGATCGTACGTTGTGAGCTGTTCAAAGGACGACAACTTGACTCACGGGACATCAGAGGGCCCTACAACGTGTCAATATCACGTCTTGCGAGGATGTTGCGTTGTTGAAGCGGATGGCTTTTCGTTAAGCCTATTGGGCCTTTTGAGTGGGCCATCTCTCTAGGCTGGCCCTGTGAACCGTTAACACATATAGGAATTGTGCCATCAACATGACAAGTGCGATCATACCAGCACTAATGCAGCGGATACCATCAGAACTACGAAGTTAAGCGTGCTTGGGCGAGAGTAGTACTAAGATGGGTGACACCCTTGGAAGTCCTCGTGTTGCACCCCCTTTTTAATTTTTTTTGCCCTGGTTAGAGTTGCCAAGATATTTTATCCACCAAATCTCTATTACCGAATCCCACGGAACATTAGGCAAGACAACTTCGCTTCACATAGAGGCCGAGCCTGCAAACCGAGGGCGTAGGGTTTGTGACCAGGTCTCCGTCGCTTCGGTGCCCATAACTTTTGATCCATAAGGAGTTACGCGGTGCACAGCATACTGTTGTAAAGCTCTTTGAGAGCTCTACGACAGGGGAAGCGAGCTTGCTCGCTTTGCCCTTTTTGGATCCCAAAATCGAACATTTTCATCAATTTCAGACCACTTTTCTGCTTTTGCTCTGTTTTTCTATCCCGGATCGTATGTCGTGAGCTGTTCAAAGGACGACAACCTGACCCACGGGACATCAGAGGGCCCTACAACGTGTCCATATCACGTCTTGCGAGGATGCTGCGTTGTTGAAGCGGATGGGTTGTCGTTAAGCCCCTTGGGCCTTTTGAATGGGCCATCTCTCTAAGTTGGGACTGTGAACCGTTAACACATATAGGAATTGTGCCCTCAACATGACGGGTGCGATCATACCAGCACTAATGCACCGGATCACATCATAATTCCGAAGTCAAGCGTGCTTGGACGAGAGTAGTACTAAGATGGGTGACCCCCTGGGAAGTCCTCGTGTTGCACCCCCTTTTCAATTTTTTTTGCCTTGGTTAGAGTTGCCAAGATACTTTATCTACCAAATCTCAATTACCGAATCCCACGGAACATTGGGCAAGACAACTTCGCTTCACATAGAGGCCGAGCCTGCAAACCGAGGGCGTAGGGTTTTTGACCAGGTCTCCGTCGCTCCGGTGTCCAAAACTTTTGATCCGTAAGGAGTTTCGCGGTGCACAACATACCGTTGTAAAGATCTCTGAGAGCTCTACGACAGGGGCATCCAGCTTGCTCGCTGTACCCTTTTCTAGAGCCCAAAATCGAACATTTTCATCAATTTCTGGCCACTTTTCTTCTTTCGCTCTGTTTTTCCATCCCGGATCGTACGTCGTGAGCTATTAAAAGGATGACAACCTTACTCGCGGGACATCAGAGGGCCCTACAACGGGTCGATATCACGTCTTTCGAGGATGTTGCGTTGTTGAAGCGGATGGGTTGTCGTTAAGCCCATTGGGCCTTTTGAATGGGCCATCTCTCTAGGCTGGCACTGTGAACCGTTAACACATATAGGAGTTGTGCCCTTAACATGACGGGTGTGATCATACCAGCACTAATGCACCGGATCCCATCAGAACTCCAAATTTAAGCGTGCTTGGGCGAGAGTAGTACTATGATGGGTGACCCCCTGGGAAGTCCTCGTGTTGTACCCCCTTTTCAATTTTTTTTGCCCGGTTAGGGTTGCCAAGATACTTTATCCACCAAATCTCTATTACTGAATCCCACGGAACATTGGGCAAGACAACTTCGCTTCAAGTAGAGGCCGGGCCCGCAAACCGAGGGTGTAGGGTTTGTGACCAGGTCTCCGTCACTCCGGCGCCCATAACTTTTGATCCGTCAGGAGTTACGCGGCGCACAGCATACCGTTGCAAAGCTCTCTAATAGCTCGAAGATGGGGGCAGAGAGGTTGCTCGCTGTGCCAATTTTTGGAGCCCAAATTCGAATATTTTCATCAGTTTCAGGAAATTTTTCTTCTTTTGCTCTATTTTTTCGTCCCGGATTGTACGCCGTGAGCTGTTAAAAGGACGACAACCTGACTCGCTGGACATCAGAGGGCCCTACAACGTGTCGATATCACGTCTTGCGAGGATGCTGCGTTGTTGAAGTAGATGGGTTGTCTTTATGCCCATTGGGCCTTTTCAATGGGTCGTCCCTCTAGGCTAGGATTGTGAACCGTTAACACATATAGGAATTGTGCCCTCAACATGACGAGTGCTATCATGCCAGCACTAATGCACCGGATCCCATCAGAACTCCGAAGGTAAGCGTGCTTGGGCGAGAGTAGTATTAGGATGGGTGACCCCCTGTGAATTCCTCGTGTTACACCCCCTTTTCAATTTTTTATGCCCTGGTTAAGGTTGCCAAGATACTTTATCAACCAAATCTCTATTACCGAATCCCACGAAACAATGGGCAAGACAACTTCACTTCACGTAGAGGTCAGGCCCGCAAACCGAGGGCGTAGGGTTTGTGACCTGGTCTCTGTCGCTCCGGTGCCCATAACTTTTGATCCGTAAGGAGTTATGCGGCGCACAGCATACCGTTGCAAAGCTCTCTGATAGATCTACGATGGGGGCAACTAGCTTGCTCGCTGTGCCCCTTTTTGGAGCCCAAAATTGAACATTTCATCAGTTTCAAGCTACTTTTCTTCTTTTGCTCTTTTTTTCCGTCCTGGATCGTACGTCGTGAGCTGTTAAAAAGACGACAACCAGACTCGCGGGACATCAGAGGGCCCTACAACGTGTCAATATCACATCTTGCGAGGATGCTGCGTCGTTGAAGCAGATGGGTTGTCTTTATGCCCATTGGGCCTTTTGAATGGGCCATCCCTCTAGGCTGGGACTGTGAACCATTAACACATATAGGAATTGTGCCCTCAACATGACGGGTTTCATACCAGCACAAATGCACCGGATCCCATCAGAACTCCGATGTTAAGCGTGCTTGGGCGAGAGTAGTATTAGGATCGGTGACCCCCTGTGAAGTCCTCGTGTTACACCCCCTTTTCAATTTTTTTTGCCTTGGTTAGGGTTGCCAAGATACTTTATCCACCAAATCTCTATTACCGAATCCCACAGAACATTGGGCAAGATAATTTCGCTTCACGTAGAGGCCGAGCCTGCAAACCGAGGGCGTAGGGTTTATGACCAGGTCTCCGTCACTCCGGTGCCCAAAACTTTTGATCCGTAAGGAGTTTCGCGGCGCACAACATACCGTTGCAAAACTCTTTGAGAGCTCTACGACGGGGGCATCCAGCTTGCTCGTTGTGTCCTTTTTCGGAGCCCAAAATCGAATGTTTTCATCAATTTCAGGCCACTTTTCTTCTTTCGCTATGTTTTTTCATCCCGGATCGTACGTCGTGAGCTGTTAAATGGACGACAACCTGACTCGCGGGACATCAGAGGGCCCTACAATGGGTCGATATCACGTCTTTCGAGGATGCTATGTTGTTGAAGTGGATGGGTTGTCGTTAAGCCTATTGGGCCTTTTGAATGGCCATCTCTCTATGCTGGCACTGTGAACCGTTAACACATATAGGCGTTGTGCCCTTAACATGACGGGTGCGATCATACCAGCACTAATGCACCGGATCCCATCAGAACTCCAAAGTTGAGTGTGCTTGGGCGAGAGTAGTACTATGATGGGTGACCCCTTGGGAGGTCCTCGTATTGTACCCCCTTTTCAATTTGTTTTGCCCGGGTTAGGGTTACCAAGATACTTTATACACCAACTCTCTATTACCGAATCCCACGGAACATTGGGCAAGACAACTTCGCTTCACGTAGAGGCCGGGCCAGCAAACCGAGGGCGTAGGGTTTGTGACCAGGTCTCCGTCGCTCCGGTGCCCATAACTTTTGATGCGTCAGGAGTTACGCGGCGCATAGCATACCGTTGCAAAGCTCTCTGAGAGCTCTACGATAGGGTTAGAGAGCTTGCTCTCTGTGTCCATTTTTGGAGCCCAAAATCGAACATTTTCATTAGTTTCAGAACACTTTTCTTCTTTTGCTCTGTTTTTCTGTCCCGGATTGTACGCCTTGTGTTGTTGAAAGGACGACAACCTGACTCGTGGGACATCAGAGGGCCCTACATCGTGTCGATATCACGTCTTGCGGGGATGCTGCGTTGTTGAAGTAGATGGGTTGTCATTAAGCCCATTGGGCCTTTTGAATGGGCCATCTCTCTAGGCTGGCACTGTGAACCGTTAACACATATAGGAGTTGTGCCCTTAACATGACGGGTGCGATCATACCAGCACTAATGCACAGGATCCCATCAGAACTCCGATGTTAAGTGTGCTTGGGAGATAGTTGTACTAGGATGGGTGACCCCCTGGGAAGTCCTCGTGTTGCACCCCATTTTCAATTTTTTTTGCCCTGGTTAGAGTTGCCAAGATACTTTATCCACCAAATCTCTATTACCGAATCCCACGGAACATTTGGCAAGACAACTTCGCTTCACATAGAGGCCGAGCCTGCAAACCGAGGGCGTAGGGTTTGTGACCAGGTCACCGTCGCTCCGGTGCCCAAAACTTTTGATCCGTAAGGAGTTTCGCGGCGCACAACATACTGTTGCAAAGCTCTCTCAGAGATCTACGACAGGGGCATCCAGCTTGCTCGTTCTACCCTTTTTTGGAGCCCAAAATTGAACGTTTTCATCAATTTCAGGCCACTTTTCTACTTTCGCTATGTTTTTTCGTCCCGGATCGTACGTCGTGAGCTGTTAAAAGGACGACAACCTGACTCACGGGACATAAGAGGGCCCTACAACGGGTCGATATCACGTCTTTTGAGGATGCTGCGTTGTTGAAGCGGATGGGTTTTAAGCCCATTGGGACTATTGAATGGGCCATCTCTCTAGGTTGGCACTGTGAACTGTTAACACATATAGAAATTGTGCCCTTAACATGACGGGTGCGATCATACTAGCACTAATGCACCGGATCCCATCAGAACTCCGAAGTTAAGCGTGCTTGGGTGAGAGTAGTATTAGGATGGGTGACCCCTTGGGAAGTCCTCGTGTTGTACCCCATTTTGAATTTTTTTTGCCCTAGTTAGGGTTGCCAAGATACTTTATCCACCAAATCTCTATTACCGAATCCCACGGAACATTGGGCAAGACAACTTCGCTTCAAGTAGAGGCCGGGCCCGCAAACTGAGGGCGTAGGGTTTGTAACCAGGTCCCTATTGCTCCGGTGCCCATAACTTTTGATCCGTGAGGAGTTACGCGGCGCACAGTATACCATTGCAAAGCTCTCTGAGAGCTCTATGACGGGGGCAGCCAGCTTGCTCGCTGTGCCCATTTTTTGGAGCCCAAAATCGAACGTTTTCATCAGTTTCAGTCCACTTTTCTTCTTTTGCTCTATTTTTCCATCCAGGATCGTACGTTGTGAGCTGTTAAAAGGACAACAACCTAACTCGCGGGACATCAAAGGGCCCTACAATGTGTCGATATCACGTCTTGCGAGGATGCTGCGATCTTGAAGCAGATGGGTTGCCGTTAAGCCCATTGGGCCTTTTGAATGAGCCACCTCTCTAGGCTGGGACTGTGAACCGTTAACACATATAGGAATTGTGCCTACAACATGACGAGTTCGATCATACCAGCACTGATGCACCGGATCCCATCAGAACTCCGAAGTTAAGCGTTCTTGGGCAAGAGTAGTACTAGGATGGGTGACCCCCTGTGAAGTCCTCGTGCTACACCCCATTTTTAACATTTTTTGCCCTGGTTAGGGTTGCCAAGATACTTTATCCACCAAATCTCTATTACCGAATCCCACGGAACATTGGGCAAGAGAACTTCGCTTCACGTAGAGGCCGGGCCCGCAAACCGAGGGCGTAGGGTTTGTGACCAAGTCTCCGTCGCTCCGGTGCCCATGACTTTTGATCCATAAGGAGTTACGCGGCGTACAACATACCGTTGCAAAGCTCTCTGAGAGCTCTATGGTGGGTGTAGAGAGCTTGCTCGCTGTGCCCATTTTTGGATCCCAAAAACAAACGTTTTCATCAGTTTCAGGCCACTTTTCTTCTTTTGCGCTGTTTTTCCGTCCCGGATCGTACGTCGTGAGCTGTTAAAAGGACGACAACCTGACTCGCGGTACATCAGAGTGCCCTACAACGTGTCCATATCACGTCCTCTGAGGATGCTGCGTTGTTGAAGCGGATGGGTTGTCGTTAAGCCCATTGGGCCTTTTGAATGGGCCATCTCCCTAGGCTGGAACTGTGAACCGTTAACACATATAGGAATTGTGACCTCAACATGATGGGTGCGATCAGAGCAACACTAATGCACCAGATACCATCAGAACTCCGAAGTTAAGCGTGCTTGGGCGAGAGTAATACTAGGATGGGTGACCCATGTGAAGTCCTCGTGTTGCAACCCCTTTTCAATTTTTTTTGCCCTGGTTTTGGTTGCCAAGATACTTTATCCACCAAATCTCAATTATCGAATCCCACGGAACATTGGGCAAGACAACTTCGCTTCACGTAGAGGCTGGGCCAGCAAACCGAGGGCGTAGGGTTTGTGACCAGGTCTCCGTCGCTCCGGTGCCCATAACTTTTGATCCATAAGGATTTATGCTGCGCACAGCATATCGTTGCAAAGCTCTCTGAGAGCTCTACGTCGGGGGCAGCTAGTTTGCTCGCTGTGCCCATTTTTGAAGCCCAAAATTGAATGTTTTCATCAAATTTTGGCCACTTTTTTTCTTTTGCTCAATTTTTCCGTCCCGGATCGTACGTCGTGAGCTGTTAAAAGGACGACAACCTGACTCGCGGGACATCAGAGGGCCCTACAACGTGTCGATATCACGTCTTGTGAGGATGCTATGTTGTTGAAGCGGATGGGTTGTCGTTAAGCCCATTGGGCCTTTTGAATGGGCCATATCTCTAGGCTCGCACTGTGAACCATTAACACATATAGGAATTTTGCCCTCAACATAACGGGGGTGATTAGAGCAGCACTAATGCACCGGATTCCATCAGAACTCCGAAGTTAAGCGTGCTTGGGAGAGAGTAGTACTAGGATGGGTGACCCCCAGGGAAGTTCTCGTGTTGCACCCCCCTTTTCAATATTTTTTGCTCCGGTTAGGGTTGCCGTGATACTTTATCCACCATATTTCTATTATCGAATCCCACGGTACATTGGGCAAGACAACTTCGCTTCACGTAGAGGCTGGGCCAGCAAACCGAGGGCGTAGGGTTTGTGACCAGGTCTCCGTCGCCCTGGTGCCCAAAACTTTTGATCCGTAAGGA
Organism: Ehretia macrophylla; assembly: GCA_037974665.1. Lineage (NCBI taxonomy): Eukaryota > Viridiplantae > Streptophyta > Magnoliopsida > Boraginales > Ehretiaceae > Ehretia > Ehretia macrophylla. The sequence continues at coordinate 9,345,531 of CM075773.1, forward strand.
GTTACGCGGCGCACAACATACCGTTGCAAAGCTCTCTGAGAGCTCTACGACGGGGGCAGCCAGTTTGCTCGCTATGCCCTTCTTGAAGCCCAAAATCGAACATTTTCATCAGTTTCAGTCCACTTTTCTTCTTTTTCTCCGTTTTTCCCACCTGGATCGTATGTCGTGAGCTGTTAAATGGATGACAACATGACTCGCAGGACATCAGAGGGCCCTACAATGTGTCGATATCACGTCTTTCGAGGATGCTGCATTGTAGAAGCGGATGGTTTGTCATTAAGCCCATTGGGCCTTTTGAATGGGCCATCTCTCTAGGCTGGCACTGTGAACCGTTAACACATATAGGAATTGTGCCCTCAACATGACGGGTGTGATCATACCAGTACTAATGCACCGGATCCCATCAAAACTCCGAAGTTAAGCGTGCTTGGGCGAGAGTAGTACTAGGATGGATGACCCCCTGGGAAGTCCTCGTGCTGCGCCCACTTTCCAATTTTTTTTGCCTTGGTTAGGGTTGCCAAGACACTTTATCCATCAAATCTCTATTACCAAATCCCATGGAACATTGGGCAAGACAACTTCGCTTCACATAGTGGCCGGGCCCGCAAACCGAGGGCGTAGGGTTTGTGACCAAGTCTCCGTCGCTCCGGTGCCCATAACTATTGATTCGTAAGGAGTTACGCGGCGCACAACATACTGTCGCAAAGCTCTCTGAGAGCTCTACGAAGGGGGCAGCCAGCTTGCTCGTTGTGCTCATTTTTTGAGCCCAAAATCGAACGTTTTCATCAGTTTCAGTCCACTTTTCTTCTTTTGCTCTGTTTTTCTGTCCCGAATTGTACGTCGTGAGCTATTAAAAGGATGACAACCTGACTCGCGGGACATCAGAGGGCCTACAACATGTCAATATCACGTCTTGCGAGGATGCTGCGTTGTTGAAGCGGATGGGTTGTCGTTAAGCCCATTGGGCCTTTTGAATGGGCCATCTCTCTAGGCTGGCACTGTGAACCATTAACACATATAGGAATTGTGCCCTCAACATGACGGGTGCGATCATACCAGCACTAATGCACCGGATCCCATCAGAACTCTGAAGTTGAGCGTGCTTGGGCGAGAGTAGTACTAAGATGGGTGACCCCCTGGGAAGTCCTCGTGTTGCACCCCCTTTTCAATTTTTTTTTGCCCTGGTTAGGGTTGCCAAGATACTTTATCCACCAAATCTCTATTACTGAATCCCACGGAAGATTGGGCAAGACAACTTCGCTTCACGTAGAGGTTGAGCCCGCAAACCGAGGGCGTAGGGTTTGTGACCAGGCCTCCGTCGCTCCGGTGCCCATAACTTTCGATCTGTAAGGAGTTACGCGGTGCACAGCATACCATTGCAAAGCTCTCTGAGAGCTCTACGGTGGGGGCAGCCAGATTGCTCGCTGTGCCCTTTTTGGAGCCCAAAATCGAACGTTTTCATCAGTTTAAGTCCACTTTTCTTCTTTTGCTCTATTTTTCCATCCTGGATCGTACGTCGTGAGCTGTTAAGAAGATGACAACATGACTCGCGGGACATCAGAGGGCCCTACGACGTGTCGATATCATGTCTTGTGAGGATACTGCGTTGTTAAAGCGGATGGGTTGTCGTTAAGGCCATTGGGCCTTTTGAATGGGCCATCTATCTATGCTGGTACTGTGAACCGTTAACACATATAGGAATTGTACCCTCAACATGACGGGTGCGATCATACCAGCACTAATGCACCGGATCCCATCAGAACTCCGAAGTTAAGCATGCTTGGGTGAGAGTAGTACTAGGATGGGTGACCCCCTGGGAAGTCCTCATGCTGTACCCCCTTTTCAATTTTTTTTCCCCTGGTTTGGGTTGCCAAGATACTTTATCCACCAAATCTCTATTACCGAATCCCACGGAACTTTGGGCAAGACAACTTCGCTTCACGTAGAGGTCGGGCGCGCAAACCGAGGGCGTAGGGTTTGTGACCAGGTCTCCGTCGCTCCGGTGCCCATAACTTTTGATCCGTAAGGAGTGACGCGGCACACAGCATACCATTGCAAAGCTCTCTGAGAGCTCTACGAAGGGGGTAGCCAGCTTGCTAGCTGTGTGTCACGCCCCCAACCCGGCCTATAAGGTTAGACTAGGGTGTGAACTAACATTCAAGTAATGTACTTAGCTGTTTATGAAGATTAACACCTAATGATTTAGTCTAAACTCCAAAGTTTTCCAGAAAACCGGCAGCATAACGGCTGTAATTGGCCATTTGGTTTAACCTAATTCTCTAAACGCCTCAAAGTTTACCGTCTCAAATTCATTTTCAACTAAGATTACTAATTTACTATCGATTGGATTGCCTATTGGTTATTTCTACGTCCCGTTTGAATTATAGCCTAGCATGATACTATGTCTCGTTTGCTTATTTGTCCTCGTTACAAATATACCTGTTGATCTTAGCTCAATAGCAAGTACCTGTTAAGATTGGATAAGTTCATTTACTTAGATGTTAACTAAAGCGTCATAACCTAAGATAGATACTACCGGTGATAAAAGCAAAACGATCACAGTAGTGTTATGTCTAGCATCAGTCTACTTAATATAAGTACAAACCAAAATTTGACCCCAAATTACAACGGGGGTCTTTTACATTAGCAACAACAAGCAACATAAATAAATGGTCTTCAAGCAGCACAAGGTACACAAGTAGTCACGTTCAAGCAAAACAACAATAACAGGCAATCACTCCAGGGGTTCATCATTAGGTACATTGTCCTCGGGTTCCTGTACCTGTTCTTCTTCACCTAAGATGATAAAAGAGGGTGAGTCCTTATGAACTCAGTGAGGGGGGAACGAGAAATAAGTTTTGAAACTCATTTTCTGGTTAAACTTATGAAAATCCCTTTCTCAAACATGAATACAACATAAATACAAGTACAGGAATACAAGTACATAAATACAAGTACAGAACAGGAATACGGGTCTTTCCTCCCCGAGGTTCTCTAGGAACCAAGCGAGAGTACTTATACACATAGTAAAAAGGATACAGTGAGCTTTTGCTCTCAGATCAGTTCCAGGATCAGTTGTTGCGGCCGACTGCAAATCATCCCCCAAACGCGCCAGGTGGGTGTACTCCGGATGTACCCCGAAATCCTACGACCCAACTCTCCAAGGAAGTCTAGACCCCAAGCGAGAGAGAGAATGGGACCATGGTAGTCACAGGTGCACCGGCAAGCCCGATGCCGCCCGGTGTGCGTGATCGCTACCATGCCAACAGGAAAGGTTGCAACCTTGTATGCAATGCACATTCATGACAGGTAATATATCACAGTAGGAAGACAACAAAGTAGGTCGCCTCCGGACAGTCATAAGATTGCACATTGACAGGTAAACAAGCAGGACACAATAAGACAGAAAATTTCACTTGAAAGGCATATAGAGTTATATGAAAATTAAACGGGCACCCATGTAACACATGTAAAACAGGCCATATAACTCATTAAGAAGCCCACGTAATCAAGTGATAAGATCATTCAACATGCAGTGAAATTAACATGGGTTCGGTAGCAAGAAAAGCTTATTTGACAACATGCCATGGTCAAATTCACATTTGAAGTTATAAAACATTTACGGGCAGCACACTAAGCATATAATTTCCACACAATAACCAAAAGATCAACACTTAGCAAAACTACCTAGTCATTAGGGTTTCTGTTTCATGCTTAACCGTGTGATTAAAACCCTAAGTCAACTCGAAATCATTCTCAAGTCATGCATCATTCAATTCACGCATCCTCAAGTACTCATAACAGTCCACATAACATCCCAACACCACATTTCCACACAAATAGAACCACAAGAGAGGTTACAACAATTTCCCAAGCACGTAGCTAAATGAACCCTTTACTGCAATAGGCTGTTTTCCCACAATCAATAGGATAATCAAACATTCTCCAAATTCAGTGAATAAGATGTCAAATTAAAGCTTAAGAAGTTAGATAAAATCAAAAACAATCCTTGCATCAATTGGAGTTCAGAATCATTAGTTATAGCCGAAACAGTGAGGTAACACAAAACTGTCCAGATTTGCACACTTTTCAGAAATTGACGTTTTTGAGGTCCTTAGGGTCAGTTTTAGCTTTGGTCCATTTCTGAAAAAATTGTCCAGAACTGAAACATATAGCAGTATACCAAATTTCATACATTTTGGACAACATTTACTAAGTCAAATATGGTTCGTTCCACAAGGTCAGTGCATCTGCCAAAACCTGCTTCATTTTTCCAGATTTCCAGATTTGGTCACATTTTAAAGATTTGTCATTTTGAGGACTTAGAGTCAAAATTAGCTTCGGCATATTTCTGGGAAAAATGTTCAAAACTGTCCAAACTAGTGACCCACCAATTTTCAAACATTTTCAACATCATTTGCTTAGCTAAACTTACCTCTAACAGACTGGTCAGAGAGCTGTCATCCATTTCGACTTCACCTAGCATCATTTTCAAGCCAAGATCTTGCCATGCATGGTTGTTTAAGCTTATGAACTACCATATATCTCAAGTACAGAAGAAAATACACACATTCATGAGCATGCATGTGAAATTTTGAAGAGTTTTCAAAAGGTTTTAACCCTCACCTTAGAAATCAACCTCAAGTTGCTCAAAAACCTTTGTTGAAGTTCAAATCTCCTCTTCTCCTTTGTCTAGCCGAAATCCCACTAGCTTTTCTCTATTTTTCCTAGCTTAGTGATCAATCTCTTAGTGCATGCATGTAGTTATAACTTGAAGAAAAGAAATGGATGTCAAGAAGCTTACCTAGGCTGAAAATGAAGCTTCAATGCACATGCATGAGTGATTTTCGAACTCTAGCTTGTTTGCTTGAGTTGCTTGGATGATTTGCTTGCCTTGTTCGACTAAGGTGTGATGAAGATGAGCAAGGATGGTGAGAGCTCAGCCAAGGCCGAGTATGAGAGAGAGGAAAATGAGAGTGAGTGAGAAATGTGAGAGGAAGAAATGAATGAAATGAAAATAAAACAAAAGCCTTGCAACTTGAGGAGCATGCTCGGCCTTGAGGCTTACAATTTCAGCTTTTGTCTTCAAGATGCTTTAAATTTTGAAATGTCTAGCATGGAAAAGTGTTATGGCCGAGAATGGTGAGGAGATTGAGGGAAATTTGAGCAATGTTTTAATGCCTTGTGTCATAGTTTGTCTTAGCATGCAATAGGATAAAATAATTTGCTCAAACCTTGTGCAAAAACCATGGTATGGTCGGCCAAGGCTAATAAAATGGCTGAATTTGTGTCATCTTGAGCATTATTCTAATTGTATCTAGAAGTGCAAAAAGAATAATGGATAAAGAATAAGGAATGTTTTATTTTTAGTAAATTTTTGTCTTCTAGTGAATTGAATTTGGATTATTATATTGTTAGTGGATTTTGTAGGATTGTTTAATAGTCTAGTGCTTCGTGAAAGATACTTTCTTGATTAGCGTGAAGGCACGCTTTACTAGGTCTAGGCATGCACTATGAGGTAGGACACGAACTACGAGACAAATGCACGTTTTTCAAGTAAATGCATGCAATCCCAAACGAATGCACGTAATTCAATGCATGGCACATAAAATGAACTCATTTCTTAAACCTAGGTCATGGCACGCAAATCTAGGTTAGGGAAAACGAAGCTAGGTTTCGCACGCAAATCGGGGTCGACCCTCACACTGTGCCCTTTTTAGAGCCTAAAATCGAACGTTTTCATCAGTTTCAGTCCACTTTTCTTCTTTTGCTCTGTTTTTCCATCCCGGATCGTACGTCGTGAGCTGTTAAAAGGATGACAACATGACTCGCAGGACATCAGAGGGCCCTACAATGTGTCGATATCACGTCTTGCGAGGATGCTGCGTTGTTGAAGCGGATGGGTTGTCGTTAAGCCCATTGGGCCTTTTGAATGGGCCATCTCTCTAGGCTGGCATTGTGAACCATTAACACATATAGGAATTGTGCCCTCAACATGACGGGTGCGATCATACCAGCACTAATGCATCGGATCCCATCAGAACTCCGAAGTGAAGCGTGCTTGGACGAAAGTAGTACTAGGATGGGTGACCCCCTAGGAAGTCCTCGTGTTGCACCCATTTTTCAATTTTTTTTGCCCTGGTTAGGGTTGCCAAGATACTTTATCAACCAAATCTCTATTACCGAATCCCACGGAACATTGGGTAAGACAACTTCGCTTCACGTAGAGGCCGGGCCAGCAAACCCAGGACGTAGGGTTTGTGACAAGGTCTCTGTCCCTCCGGTGCCCATAACTTTTGATCCGTAAGGAGTTACGCGGCGCACAACATACCGTTGCAAAGCTCTCTGAGAGCTCTACGACGGAGGCAGCATGCTTGCTCGCTGTGCCCATTTTTGGAGCCCAAAATCGAAGGTTTTTATCAATTTCAGTCAACTTTTCTTCTTTTGCTCCGTTTTTCCCATCCGGATCATACGTCGTGAGCTGTTAAAAGGACGACAACATGACTCGCGGGACATCAGAGGGCCATACAACGTGTCGATATCACGTCTTTTGAGGATGCTACGTTGTTGAAGCGGATGGGTTGTCGTTAAGCCCATTGGGCCTTTTGAATGGGCCATCTCTCAAGGCTGGCACTGTGAACCGTTAACACATATAGGAATTGTGCCCTCAACATGACGGGTGCAATCATACCAGCACTAATACACCGGATCCCATCAGAACTCCGAAGTTAAGCGTTCTTGGGCAAGAGTAGTACTAGGATGGGTTACCCCCTGGGAGGTCCTCGTGCTGCACACCCTTTTCAATTTTTTTTCCCTGGTTAGGGTTGCCAAGATACTTTATCCACCAAATCTCTATTACCGAATCCCACAGAAAATTGGGCAAGACAACTTCGCTTCACGTAGAGGCCGGGCCCGCAAACCGATGGCATAGGGTTTGTGACCAGGCCTCCGTCGCTCCAGTGCCCATAACTTTTGATCCGTAAGGAGTTACGCGGCGCACAACATACCATTGCAAAGCTCTCTGGGAGCTCTACGACCGGGGCAGCCATATTGCTCGCTGTGCCCTTTTTGGAGCCCAAAATCGAACGTTTTCATCAGTTTTAGTCCACTTTTCTTCTTTTGCTCTGTTTTTTCATCTCGGATCGTACGTCGTGAGCTGTTAAAAAGACGACAACATGACTCGCGGGACATCAGAGGGCCATACAACGTGTCGATATCACGTCTTGCGAGGATGCTACGTTGTTGAAGCGGATGGGTTGTCGTTAAGGCCATTGGGCCTTTTGAATGGGCCATCTGTCTACGCTAGCACTGTGAACCGTTAACACATATAGGAATTGTGCCCTCAACGTGACGGGTGTGATCATACCAGCACTATTGCACCGGATCCCATCAGAACTCCGAAGTTAAGCGTGCTTGGGCGAGAGTAGTACTAGGATGGGTGACCCCCTGGGAAGTCCTCGTGCTGCACCCTATTTTCAATTTTTTTTGCCCTGGTTAGGGTTGCCAAGATACTTTATCAACCAAATCTCTATTGTTGAATCCCACGGAACATTGGGCAAGACAACTTCGCTTCACCTAGAGGCCGGGCCAGCAAACCAAGGGCGTAGGTTTTGTGACCAGGTCTCCGTCGCTCCGGTGCCCATAACTTTTGATCCGTAAGGAGTTACAAGGCGCACAGAATACTGTTGCAAAGCTCTCTGAGAGCTCAACGAAGGGGGCAGCAAGCTTGCTCGCTGTGCCCTTTTTGGAGACTAAAATCAAACGTTTTCATCAGTTTCAGTCCACTTTTCTTCTTTTGCTCTGTTTTTCTGTCCCGGATCGTACGTCGTGAGCAATTAAAAGGACGACAACCTGACTCGTGGGAGATCAGAGGGCCTTACAACGTGTCGATATCACGTCTTGCGAGGATGCTGCATTGTTGAAGCAGATGGGTTGTCGTTAAGCCCACTGGTTCTTTTGGATGGGCCATCTCTCTAGGCTAGCACTGTGAACCATTAATACATATAGGAATTGTGCCCTCAACATGACGGGTGCGATCATACAAGCACTAATGCACCGGATCCCATCAGAACTCCGAAGTTAAGCGTGCTTGGGCGAGAGTAGTACTAGGATGGGTGACCCCCTGGGAAGTCCTCGTGTTGCACTCCATTTTCAATTTTTTTTGCCCTGGTTAGGGTTGCCAAGATACTTTATCCACCAAATCTCTATTACAGAATCCCACGGAACATTGGGCAAGACAACTTCGCTTCTCGTAGAGGACAGGCTAGCAAACCGAGGGCGTAGGGTTTGTGACCAGGTCTTCGTCGCTCCGGTGCCCATAACTTTTGATCCGTAAGGAGTTACGAGGTGCACAGCATACTGTTGCAAAGCACTCTGAGAGCTCTACGAAGGGGGCAGCCAGCTTGCTCGCTGTGCCATTTTTGGAGCCTAAAATCGAACGTTTTCATCAAATTCAGTCCACTTTTCTTCTTTTGCTATGTTTTTCCGTCCAGGATCATACGTCGTGAGTTGTTAAAAGGACGACAAGCTGACTCGCGGGACATCAGAGGGCCCCACAACGTGTCGATATCATGTCTTGCGAGGATGCTGCATTGTTGAAGGGGATGGGTTGTCGTTAAGGCCATTGGGCCTTTTGAATGGGCCATCTCTCTAGGATGGCACTATGAACCATTAACACATATAGGAATTGTGCCCTCAACATGACGGGTGCGATCATACCAGCACTAATGCACCGGATCCCATCAGAACTCCGAAGTTAAGAGTGCTTCGGTGAGAGTAGTACTTGGATGGCTGAACCTCTGGTAAGTCCTCATGTTGCCCCCCCTTTTCAATTTTTTTTGCCCTGGTTAGGGTTGCCAAGATACTTTATCCTCCAAATATCTATTACTGAATCCCACGGAACATTGGGCAAGACAACTTCACTTAACGTAGAGGTCGGGCCCGCAAACCGAGGGCGTAGGGTTTGTGACCAGGCCTCCGTCGCTCCGGTGCCCATAACTTTTGATCCGTAAGGAGTTACGCGGCGCACAGAATACCGTTGCAAAGCTCTCTAAGAGCTCTACGATGGGGGCAGCCAGATTGCTCGCTGTTCCCATTTTTACAGCCCAAAATCGAACATTTTCATCAGTTTCAGCCCCCTTTTCTTCTTTTGCTCTATTTTTCAATCCTGGATCGTATGTAGTGAGCTGCTAAAAGGACGACAACATGACTCGCGGGACATCAGAGGGCCCTACAACGTGTCGATATCACGTCTTGCGAGGTTGCTGCGTTGTTGATGCGGATGGGTTGTCGTTAAGGCCATTGGGCCTTTTGAATGGGCCATCTCTCTAGGCTGGCACTGTGAACTGTTAACACATATTGGAATTGTGCCCTCAACATGACGGGTGCGATTGTACCAGCACTAATGCACCGGATCCCATCAGAACTCCGAAGTTAAGCGTGCTTGGGCGAGAGTAGTACGAGGATGGGTGACCCCATGGGAAGTCCTCATGCTGCACCCCCTTTTCAATTTTTTTTGCCCTGGTTAGGGTTGCCGAGATACTTTATCCACCAAATCTCTATTACCGAATCCCACGAAACATTGGGCAAGACATTTTCGCTTCACGTAGAGGCCGGGCCCGCAAACCGAGGGCATAGGGTTTATGACCAGGTCTCCTTCGCTCCAGTGCCCATAAGTTTTATTCCGTAAGGAGTTAAGCGACGCACATCATACCATTGCAAAGCTCTTTGAGAGCTCTACGACGGGGGTAGCCAGCTTGCTCGCTTTGCCCATTTTTGGAACCCAAAATCGAACGTTTTCAACAATTTCAGGCCACTTTTCTTCTTTTGCTCTGTTTTTCCATCCCGGATCGTACGTCGTGAGTTGTTAAAAGGATGACAACCTGACTCACGGGACATCAGAGGACCCTACAACATGTCGATATCACGTCTTGCGAGGATGCTGCGTTGTTGAAGCGGATGGGTTGGCCTTAAGCCCTGCTGAATGGGCCATCTCTCTAGGCTAGCACCGTGAATCGTTAACACATATAGGAATTGTGCCCTCAACATGATAGGTGCAATCATACCAGCACTAATGCACCGGATCCCATCAAAACTCCGAAGTTAAGCGTGCTTGGGCGAGAGTAGTACTAGGATGGCTGACCCCCTGGGAAGTCCTCGTGTTGCACACCCTTTTCAATTTTTTTTGCCCTTGTTAGGTTTGCCAAGATACTTTATCCACCAAATCTCTATTACTGAATCCCACGGAACATTGGGCAAGACAACTTTGCTTCACGTAGAGGCCGGGACCGCAAACCGAGGGCGTAGGGTTTGTGACCAGGCCTCCGTCGCTCCGGTGCCCATAACTTTTGATCCGTAAGGAGTTACACGGCGCACAGCATACCGTTGCAAAGCTCTCTAGAAGCTCTATGACGGGGGCAGCCAGATTGCTCGCTGTGCCCACTTTTGGAGCCCAAAATCGAACATTTTAATCAGTTTAAGCCCACTTTTCTTCTTTTCCTCTATTTTTTCGTCCCGGATCGTATGTCGTGAGTTGTTAAAAGGACGACAACATGACTCGTGGGACATCAGAGGGCCCTAAAACGTGTCGATATCACGTCTTGCAAAGATGCTGCGTTGTTGAACCGGATGGGTTGTCGTTAAGGCCATTGAGCCTTTTGAATGGGACATCTCTCTAGGCTGGCACTGTGAACCGTTAACACATGTAGGAATTGTGCCCTCAACATGACGGGTGCGATCATACCAGCACTAATGCACTCGATCCCATCAGAACTCCGAAGTTAAGCGTGCTTGGGCGAGAGTAGTACGAGGATGGGTGACCCCCTGGGAAGTCCTTGTGTTGCACCCCCTTCCTAATTTTTTTTGCCCTAGTTAGGGTTGCCAAGATACTTTATCCACCAAATCTCTATTACTGAATCCCACAGAATATTGTGCAAGACAACTTCGCTTCACGTAGAGGCCGGGCCCACAAACCGAGGGCGTAGGGTTTGTGACCAGGTCTCCGTCGCTCCGGTGCCCATAACTTTTGATCCGTAAGGAGTTATGCGGCGAACAGCATACCGTTGCAAAGCTCTATGAGAGCTCTACGAAGGCGGCAGCAAGCTTTCTCGCTGTACCCATTTTTGGAGCCCAAAATCGAACGTTTTCAACAGTTTCATTCCTCTTTTCTTCTTTTGCTCTGTTTTTCTGTCCCGGATCGTACATCGTGAGCAGTTAAAAGAACGACAACCTGACTCGCGGGACATCAGATGTCACGCCCTAACCCGGCCTATGATGGTTAGACTAGGGTGTGATCTAAACATTCAGGTAATATCACATACTTAACTGTTTATAAAGATTTAACACTTAATGTTTTGGCCTAAACTCCAAAATTTTTCGGCAAACCGGCAGCATAACGACTGTAATTGGGCTCTTTGGTTTGACCTAATTCTCTAAACGCCTCAATTATTCCAATCATTAATCCAATTCCATTAAGGACTCCTATTTGTCACCAACCGATTTGCCTACTAGTTTATCTTGAAAGTCTCGTTTGGTTAATAAGCCTAACATGATAACTATGTCCCGTTTATTTGTCAATTTCCTATCATGCAAGTACCTATTATCCTTTAGTTTGCAAATGAGCACCTAAGTGAAATTAGATAGAATTAACTTAGTTGATTGCTCATCTAGTGGTTTGAATGCCTACGATAACTACTAATGAAGAAAACGAAAGCAAACAACCAAATAAAAGTTCGTCCGGTAATAGATAGTACAATCCCAGAATTAGACCCAAATTACAACGGGGTCATTTACATCAATAAAATGAATAGTTACAATCAAACACAACATCCATATAGCAACCACTTTCAGGCAAGGCACAAAAGCACGTAGGGACAGACAATCGCTCCAAGGAATCATAGATAGACACGATGACCTCAGGTACCTGTACCTTTCTTCTTCACCTGTGATAAAAAGACGGTGAGTCCTTATGAACTCAGCGAGGGGGAACGAGAAATACGTTTTGAAACTCATTTTTCGGTTCAATTTATGAAAATCCCTTTTTCAAACATGAATATAACAGTAAAATCAAGTAAAGGAACAGAAATAGCAGTATTTCCTTCCCGAGGTTCTCTAGGAACCAAGCGAGAGTACTTATACACACAGTAAAAGGATACGGTGAGCGGTTGCTCTCAATTTCAATTTCGATACAATTGTTGCGCCTGACTTCAATAATCCCCTTATCGCTCCCAATTAGGTGTACTCCGGATGTACCCCGAAACCTACGACCCAACTCTCCAAGGGTGGAATGCCAAGCGAGAGAGGGAATTGGACCATGGTAGTCACGGGAGCACCGGCAAGCCCTATGCCGCCCGACGTTCGTGAAACGCTACCATGCCACAATGAAAGGTTGCAACCTCGTATGCAATGCACATTTATGTCATTTAACATTTCACATTAGGTGGTCAACAAAGTAGGTTGCCTCCGAGCAAGTATATGATCACATTTTGACATATTGGCATATAAGGCATTGTAAGAACATATAATCATTTCATATATCCATTTGAAAGCAATTAAACTTTAACGGGAAGCCAAGTAATCATGTTCAAATAAACCATTGAATATCTTTTAACAATTCACATTAAGAGGACAACAAAGTAGGTTGCCTCCGAGCAATTTCAAGATCACATATTGCCAAGTAAACGAAAGAGGCATGCTTGACATGAAATTTCACTTGTAGAACACATAGAGTCATATGAACATTAAACGGGCAGCCATGTAACACATGCAAGTCAAGCCATATAACTCATTTCGAAGTCCACGTAATCAAGTGATACGATTATTCAATATGCAATGATGAATCATGGGTTCGGGTGCAAGAAAAGCTTATTTGTCAACATGCAATGGTCAAAATCACATTTGAAGTTATAAGACATTTACGGGCAGCCCACTAAGCATATAATTCCCACACAATGTCCAATTGATCAATACTTAGCAAAACTACCTAGTCATTAGGGTTTCCATGTCATGTATATTCGTGCAATTTGAGCCTCAACCCAACTCAAAGTCAATCTCAAACCATGCATCATTTAATTCAACATCCTCAAACATTCAAAACAGTCCACACAACATCCCGTAGCTATAATCCCAAGCATTTAATTCAACAAGAGGAGTCACAACAATTTTCTAAGCACAACATTAAGTGAAACCCTTACTGCAATAGGCTGTCTTCTCACAATCAATCGGATAAGCAAACAATCTCCAAATTCAGTGAATAAGATGTCAAATTAAAGCTTAAGAAGTTAACTAAAATCAGAAATAAACCTTGCATCAATTTGAGTTCGGGATCATTAAATATAGCCGAAACAGTGGAATATCACAAAACTGTCCAGATTTGCACACTTTTCAGAAATTGACGTTTTTGAGGTCCTTAGGGTCAGTTTTAGCCTTGGTCCATTTCTGACAAAATTGTCCAGAACTAAAAAATATAGCAGCATACCAAATATCATGCATTTTGGACAATATTTACTTAGTCAAATATGGTTCGTTCCACAAGGTCAGTGCATCTGCCAAAACCTGCTTCATTTTTCCAGATTTCCAGATTTGGTTACATTTTAAAGATTTGCCATTTTGAGGACCTTAGACTCAAAATTAGCTTCGGCCTATTTCTGGGAAAAATGTTCAAAACTGTCCAAACTAGTCATCTGCCAATTTTCATGCATTTTCAACATCATTTTCCTAGCTAAACTTACCTCGAACAGACTGGTCAGAGAGCTGTCAACAATTTCGACTTCACCTGGCATCATTTTCAAGCCAAGATCTTGCCATGCATGGTTGTTTAAGCTTATGAACGACCATATAGCTCAATTACAGAAGCAAATACACACATTTATTAGCATGCATGTGGATTTTTGAAGAGTTTTCAAAAGGTTTTAGCCCTCACCTTTGCAATCAACCCAAAAAATGCTCAAAAGCCTTGTTGAAGCTCAAATCTCTTCTTCTTCTTGCTTTGCCGAGATTCCAACTAGCTTTTCTCTATTTTTCCTAGCTTAGTGATCAATATCATAGCACATGCATAAGGTTAGAACAAGAAGAAAAGAAATGGAAGCTTAAAAACTCACCAAGGCTGAAAATGGTGACTCAAAATGCTTGCATGTGTGTTTCTTGCATCCTAGCTTGCTTGGGTGAGTTTCTTTGCTTGTGGTTTGTTTTGATGCACCATAGGATGATGAAGATGAGCTAAGAGGTGGAGAGAACTCAGCCAAAACCGAAATGGAGAGAGAGAGTGAGAGGGAGAGAGAGAAAATGTGAGGAAAGTGAGAGAAATGAGAGAAAAATGAGGCTTTTGCAAAAGTTGATGCATATGTTGGCCTTGGGCATGCAAAAATTCAGATTTGTGTCATCTTTTGAATTGTTTTAACATGTGTGTAAGAGAATGTTGGGTATTTAGGGATTTTAGGTAGAATAGAATATAGGATATGTTTAGAGGTTTGTGAGATTTTGTCTTGTAGTGAGTTTAAAATATAATATTTAGGTGTTAGTGGATTCTGTAGAGATTTGAATTAGGATTATAATAATAGTTAGTGGTGTTTGTAGAGGACGGGCCGGCAAACCGAGGGCGTAGGGTTTGTGACCAGGTCTCCGTCGCTCCGGTGCCCATAACTTTTGATCCGTAAGGAGTTACGCGGCGCACAACATACCGTTGCAAAGCTCTCTGAGAGATCTACGAAGGGGCAGCTAGCTTGCTCGCTGTGCCCTTTTTGAAGCCCAAAATTGAACGTTTTCATCAATTTCAGGCCACTTTTCTTCTTTTGTTCTTTTTTTCAGTCCCGGATCGTACGTTGTGAGCTGTTAAAAGGATGACAACCTGACTCGCAGGACATCAGAGGGCCATACAACGTGTCGATATCACATCTTGCGAGGATGCTGCGTTGGTGAAGCGGATGGGTTGTCGTTAAGCCCATTGGGCCTTTTGAATGGGCCATATCTCTAGGCTGGCACTGTGAACCGTTAACACATATAGGAATTATGACCTCAACATGATGGTTGCGATCAGAGCAGCACTAATGCACCGGATCCCATCAGAACTCTGAAGTTAAGCATGCTTGGCCGGGAGTAGTACTAGGATGGGTGACCCCCTGGGAAGTCCTCGTGTTGCACCCCCTTTTCAATTTTTTTGGGTCATCGCGCTTGGTTGAAAAGCCAGTGGCGCGAAGCTACCGTGCGCTGGATTATGACTGAACGCCTCTAAGTCAGAATCCGGGCTATAAGCGACGCGCTCGCCCCCCGCCCGTTCACCGACCCCCAGTAGGGGCCTCCGGTCCCCAAGGGCACGCGTCGTTGGCCAAGCCGTCGAGACGGAAGCGTCGCGCCGGCCGCCTTGAAGTACAATTCCCATCGAGCGGCGGGCAGAATCCTTTGCAGACGACTTAAATACGCGACGGGGTATTGTAAGTGGCAGAGTGGCCTTGCTGCCACGATCCACTGAGATTCAGCCCTTTGTCGCTCCGATTCGTCCCTCCCCCCTCCTCGCCTATCTCCGCCCCATCCGCAGTCCCGTCCCGTCCCGTCAACCAACACTATTTCCCCCAAACGGGCCAAGAGGTTCGACGCCCTATGCCGCTCCCCAAGTGTGTCTCCAAGTGCCTAAGTAAGCCACAAGTCGTAACCCAAGTGTCGACGCAAGAAGTGTTGCCAACTTAGTTTGACACGCACTCGTCGCTTGCATAAGTGCCGCCGCAAGTGTCCTGCGGTTTCGAGGCAACGATGATGCACGATGATGCACGATGATGCACAATTGCTATGGCCAAGGATGCCCACCCAAGTGCTATGCCCAAGTGCTATGCCCAATTGCTATGTGCTATGTGCTATGTCCAAGTGCTATGTGCTATGTCCAAGTGCTATGCCCTATGCCCAAGTGCTATTGACGCCCAAGTGCTATGTTCACCCAAGCTCTATGCCCAAGTGCTATGTGCACCCAAGTGCTATGCCCAAGTGCTAACGGGCCCACTGCCGGCCGACCCCGCGCATCGCCTCGGGTGCCCAAGTGTTAGACAGCCTATGCTCGCTTCGTAAGAGATGGCAAAAAATTTGAATCCGACCTTGTGTGTTGCCGGCCCGCCGAGGTGCCTAACGTTCTTCCCTTAGCATTAACGGTGACTGAGGTTACGCTGCCCCTATCTTCGGCACGGCTGGGCACGTTGGTGAACGGTTGCGGTACGACTGCACACGGCGTCGCACGACGGCGCACGATTGGGCCTCCCATGGGGCACCTACTTGGGGCGCCCATGCCGCACAATGGTGCACGTATGGGGCCCCCATGCCTCACGATGGTGCGCGCATGGGCCGCCCATGCCCAGCTATGGTGCGCGCATGTGGCCTGCATGCCGCACGAAGGGGCGCGCATGGGGCGCCCATGCCGCACAGCGATGAGCGCATGGGGCGCCCATGCCGCACAAAGGTGCGCACATGCGGCGCCCATGCCGCTCGATGGTGCGCGCATCGGACGTGCATGGCGCACGAAGGCGCGCGCATGTGGCGCCCATGCCGCTCAATGGTGCGCTCATGGGGCGCGCATGGCGCACGATGGTGCGCGCATGGGGCGCCCATGCCGCACAGCGATGCGCGCATGGGACGCCCATGTCGCACGAAGGTGCGCGCATGTGGCACCAAAGCCGATCGATGGTGCGCGCATCGGGCGCCCATGCCGCACCCATGCCGCACGATGGTGCGTCGCCCATGCCGCTCGATGGTGCGCGCATGTGGCCCGCATGCCGCACGATGGTGCGCACATCCGGCGCCCATGCCGCACGAAGGTGCGCGCATGGGGCGCCCATGCCGCACGATGTTGCGCTCATGTGGCCCGCATGCCGCACGAAGGTGCGCGCATGGGGCGACCATGCCGCACAGCGATGCGCGCATGGGGCGCCCATGCCGCACGATGGTGCGCGCATGGGGCGCCCATGTCGCACGAAGGTGCGCACATGCGGCGCCCATGCCGCTCGATGGTGCGCGTATGCCGCACTAAGGTGCGCGCATGTGGCCCGCATGCCGCACGAAGGTGCGCGCATGGGCCGCCCATGCCGTACAGCGATGCGCGCATGGGGCGCCCATGCCGCACGATGGTGCGCGCATGGGGCGCCCATGCCGCACAGCGATGCGCGCATGGGGCGCCCATGTCGCACGAAGGTGCGCACATGCGGCGCCCATGCCTCTCGATGGTGCGCACATCGGGCGCGCATGGCGCACGATGGTGCCCGCATGGGCCGCCCATGCCGCACAGCGATGCGCGCATTGGGCGCCCATGCCGCACGATGGTGCGCGCATGGGGCGCCCATGCCGCACAGCGATGCGCGCATGGGGCGCCCATGTCGCACGAAGGTGCACACATGCGGCGCCCATGCCGCTCGATGGTGCGCGCATCGGGCGCGCATGGCGCACGATGGTGCGCGCATGTGGCCCGCATGTTGCACGTAGGTGCGCGCATGGGCCGCCCATGGCGCACAGTGATGCGCGCATGGGGCGCCCATGCCGCACGATGGTGCGCGCATGCGGCGCCCATGCCGCACAGCGATGCGCGCATGGGGCGCCCATGTCGCACGAAGGTGCGCACATGCGGCGCCCATGCCGCTCGACGGTGCGCGCATCGGGCGCGCATGGCGCACGATGGTGCGCGCATGTGGCCCGCATGCCGCACGAAGGTGCGCGAATGGGCCGCCCATGGCGCACAGCAATGCGCGCATGGGGCGCCCATGCCGCACGATGGTGAACGCATGCGGCGCCCATGCCGCACAGCGATGCGCGCATGGGGCGCCCATGTTGCACGAAGGTGCGCACATGCGGCGCCCATGCCGCTCGACGGTGCGCGCATCGGGCGCGCATGGCGCACGATGGTGCGCGCATGTGTCCCGCATGCCGCACGAAGGTTCGCGCATTGGGCGCCCATGCCGCAAGAAGGTGCGCCCTTGCCGCACGATGGTAGGCGTATGGGGCGCGCATGGCGCACGATGGTGCGCGCATGTGGCCCGCATGCCGCACGAATGTGCGCTCATGGGGCGCCCATGCCGCACAGCGATGCGCGCATGGGGCTCCCATGTCGCACGAAGGTGCGCACATGCGGCGCCCATGCCGCACGATGGTGCGCGAATCGGGCGCGCATGCCGCACTAAGGTGCGCGCATGTGGCCCGCATGCCGCACGATGGTGCGCTCATCGGGCGCCCATGCCGCACAGCGATGCGCGCATGGGGCGCCCATGCTGCGCGATGGTGCGCGCATGGGGCGCCCATGCCGCACAGCAATGCGCGCATGGGGCGCCCATCGCGCACGAAGTTGCGCACATGCGGCGCCCATGCCGCACGATGTTGCGCGCATCGGGCGCGCATGCCACACTAAGGTGCGCGCATGTGGCCCGCATGCCGCACTATGGTGCGCTCATCGGGCGCCCATGCCGCACAGCTATGCGCGCATGGGGCGGACATGGGGCGCCCACGCCGCACAGCGATGCGCGCATGGTGCGCCCATGTCGCACGAAGGTGCGCACATGCGGCGCCCATGCCGCACGATGTTGCGCGCATCGGGCGCGCATGCCGCACTAAGGTGCGCGCATGTGGCCCGCATGCCGCACTATGGTGCGCTCATCGGGCGCCCATGCCGCACGATGGTGCCCGCATGGGGCGCCCATGCCGCACAGCGATGCGCCCATGTCGCACGAAGGTGCGCACATGCGGCGCCCATGCCGCTCGATGGTGCGCGCATGGGGCGCCCATGGCGCACGATGGTGCACGCATGTGGCCCTCATGCCGCACGAAGTTTCGAGCATGGGGCGCCCGTGCCGCACGATTGTGCGCGCAAGTGGCGCGCGCGGGCCGCTCAAGGGGCGCTGTTGGGGCACTGTTGGGGCACTGTTGTGGCACAGCTGGGGGACGGTGGGGGTACACTTGGGGGACGGCTTTGGCACTAGTAGGGGACATTGGGCACGACGGGCAATGTTTAGCATTCGAGGGAATTGGGCATGCGAAATGTATTATGACACGAATGTAGACATTGATATTCTTCTATAAGTGGTTTCCGAATCAACGAAGTAGTCTTGACTTTGGCCTTGTCCGACAAGCTGTTCGTCACATTTGTGAGGCGACATCGATTAATCGGTTTCCCAATCCATGCAAAACAAATTGTAACGCGAAATATCATGTAAACTAATTAATCTACGAATTAATATAAAATTTCCTTAATTTTCTAGTATTTTTTGTGATTTTTTCCTATTTTTCGTAATTTTTAAATATTCAAAATTAATTTTTCGAAAAACTATTTTTGAAAATTCTTTAGAAAATTAATGTATGAATTGATATAATTTTTTTTGATTTTTCTACTATTTTTCTTTATTTTTTCCTATTTTTTGTAATTATTAAATATTAAAAAAAAAATTTCAAAATTTTTTTTTTTATGCATTTGGATATCATATGATATCAATATGGAGCAAGTTGGGTACAAAGATCATGCCTTATGGGGCCTTTTATAGTGTAAAACACCCATTATGAATCTCTGGCAAAATGTATGCTACTGCTGTCACTTGGGTTTTTGCATTTAAATGTATTATAGGGGGGTATGTGGTGTCAAGCCTCCTGGTCGAGGGCCATGTGGGGGGACGTTGTGGGCACTTCGTGGCACATTGTGGGCTATATCGTGGGCTATATCGTGGGCTATATTGTGGGCGGGAATGCCTACCGATTGAATCACGCCGAGGTATTGCGTTGCATACCCGTGCGTTGGGGCCGTGCCACCCCCGCCCCGCGTCCCCCAGCATGTCCCTCGGCGCGGCACCAGGATGGCTAATGAGGAACGTGGTGGCTTCCCTAGCCCCTCATTATCCATCTTGGTGCCGCAACACCGTCGACGTCATTGGGATGGCTAATGAGGGGGCGAGTGGTTGCCCAAGCACAAAACTAGCCATCCCCGTGCCGCCGGCTATGTACACGTTGGGGGCCATTCCCGTCCCCCGATGTGTCATTTGGGCCTGCGTGATGCGCGAATCGCCTAGCACATATGGCATTGGCTTTTGTTAAGCAACGACGCGAGCGTTGCGATGAGACAATTGTTGATGCTTCAATGTCGTGGCGATCCAAGCACCATGCGGCCTTGAAGCCGTCCCCCGGTTGGTTCCGACGTGCCCGTGCGATGCGCGAATCGCCTAGCACACTACGCCATGGTCCTCGCTGAGTCGTAATGCGACGGACGTGGTCTAGTGTCGTGGCGATCCAAGCACCGCGTGGGCAGGAAGGTAGTTTGCTTGTCCCGTTCCGTTCATACGGGGGGATGGTGGGGGGCATGCGTGATGCGCGAATCGCCTAGCACATTTGGCCATTGGCTTTTGTTAAGCAACGACGCGAGCGTTGCGATGAGACAATTGTTGATGCTTCAATGTCGTGGCGATCCAAGCACCATGCGGCCTTGAATCCGTCCTACTATTGGTTCTGACAGGCCTGTGCGATACACGAATTTCCTAGCACACGATGCCATGGTCCTCGCTGAGTCGTAATGTGACGGACGTGGTCTAGTGTCGTGGCGATCCAAGCACCTCGTGGGCTGGAGGGTAGTTTGCTTGTCCCGTTCCGTGCATACGGGGGGACGGTGGGAGGCATGCGTGATGCGCGAATCGCCTAGCACATGTGGCATTGGCTTTTGTTAAGCAATGACGCGAGCGTTGCGATGAGACAATTGCTGATGCTTCAATGTCGTGGCGATCCAAGCACCATGCGGCCTTGAAGCCGTCCCCCGGTTGGTTCCGACTTGCCTGTGCGATGCGCGAATCGCCTAGCACACGACGCCATGGTCCTCGCTGAGTCGTAATGCGACGGACGTGGTCTAGTGTCGTGGCGATCCAAGCACCGCGTGGGCAGGAAGGTAGTTTTCTTGTCCCGTTCCGTGCATACGGGGGGACGGTGGGAGGCGTGCGTGATGCGCGAATCGCCTAGCACATGTGGCATTGGCTTTCGTTAAGCAACGACGCGAGCGTTGCGATGAGACGATTGTTGATGCTTCAATGTCGTGGCGATCCAAGCACCGCGTGGCCTTGAAGCCGTCCCCCGGTTGGTTCCGACTTGCCTGTGCGATGCGCGAATCGCCTAGCACACGACGCCATGGTCCTCGCTGAGTCGTAATGCGACGGACGTGGTCTAGTGTCGTGGTGATCCAAGCACCGCGTGGGCAGGAAGGTAGTTTGCTTGTCCCGTTCCGTGCATACGGGGGACGGTGGGAGGCATGTGTGATGCGCGAATCGCCTAGCACATGTGGCATTGGCTTTTGTTAAGCAACGACGCGAGCGTTGCGATGAGACAATTGCTGTTGCTTCAATGTCGTGGCGATCCAAGCACCATGGGGCCTTCAAGCCGTCCCCCAGTTGGTTCCGACTTGCCTGTGCGATGCGCGAATCGCCTAGCACACGACGCCATGGTCCTCGCTGAGTCGTAATGCGACGGACGTGGTCTAGTGTCGTGGCGATCCAAGCACCGCGTGGGCAAGAAGGTAGTTTGCTTGTCCCGTTCCGTGCATACGGGGGGACGGTGGGAGGCGTGCGT
>CM075773.1:9377079-9379579 GCA_037974665.1 Ehretia macrophylla
CCGTAAAGCGATGCGCGCATGGGGCTCCCATGTCGCACGAAGGTGCGCACATGCAGCGCCCATGCCGCACGATGTTGCGCGCATCGGGCGCGCATGCCGCACTAAGGTACGCGCATGTGGCCCGCATGCCGCACTATGGTGCGCTCATCGGGCGCCCATGCCGCACAGCTATGCGCGCATGGGGCGCACATGCTGCGCAATGGTGCGCGCATGGGGCGCCCATGCCGCACAGCGATGCGCCCATGTCGCACGAAGGTGCGCACATGCGGCGCCCATGCCGCTCGATGGTGCGCGCATGGGGCGCCCATGGCGCACGATGGTGCGCGCATGTGGCCCTCATGCCGCACGAAGGTGCGCACATGCGGCGCCCATGCCGCACGATGGTGCGCACAGCTATGCGCGCATGGGGCGCCCATGCCGCACGATGGTGCGCGCATGGGGAGCCCATGCCGCACAGCGATGCGCCCATGTCGCACGAAGGTGCGCACATGCGGCGCCCATGCCGCTCGATGGTGCGCGCATGGGGCGCCCATGGCGCACGATGGTGCGCGCATGTGGCCCTCATGCCGCACGAAGGTTCGCGCATGGGGCGCCCGTGCCGCACGATGGTGCGCGCAAGTGGCGCGCGCGGGCCGCTCAAGGGGCGCTGTTGGGGCACTGTTGGGGCACTGTTGTGGCACATCTGGGGGACGGTGGGGGTACACTTGGGGGACGGCTTTGGCACTAGTAGGGGACGTTGGGCACGACGGGCAATGTTTAGCATTCGAGGGAATTGGGCATGCGAAATGTATTATGACATGAATGTAGACATTGATATTCTTCTATAAGTGGTTTCCGAATCAACGAAGTAGTCTTAACTTTGGCCTTGTCCGACAAGCTGTTCGTCACATTTGTGAGGCGACATCGATTAATCGGTTTCGCAATCCATGCAAAACAAATTGTAACGCCAAATATCATGTAAACTAATTAATCTACGAATTAATATAAAATTTCCTTAATTTTCTAGAATTTTTTGTGATTTTTTCCTATTTTTCGTAATTTTTAAATATTCAAAATTAATTTTTCGAAAAAAATATTTTTGAATATTATTTAGAAAATTAATGTATGAATTAATATAATTTTTTCTGATTTTTCTACTATTTTTCTTTATTTTTTCCTATTTTTCGTAATTATTAAATATTAAAAAAAAATTTCAAAAATTTTTTTTTTTATGCATTTGGATATCATATGATATCAATATGGAGCAAGTTGGGTACAAAGATCATGCCTTATGGGGCCTTTTATAGTGTAAAACACCCATTATGAATCTCTGGCAAAATGTATGCTACTGCTGTCACTTGGGTTTTTGCATTTAAATGTATTATAGGGGGGTATGTGGTGTCAAGCCTCCTGGTCGAGGGCCATGTGGGGGGACGTTGTGGGCACTTCGTGGCACATTGTGGGCTATATCGTGGGCTATATCGTGGGCTATATTGTGGGCGGGAATGCCTACCGATTGAATCACGCCGAGGTATTGCGTTGCATACCCGTGCGTTGGGGCCGTGCCACCCCCGCCCCGCGTCCCCCAGCATGTCCCTCGGCGCGGCACCAGGATGGCTAATGAGGAACGTGGTGGCTTCCCTAGCCCCTCATTATCCATCTTGGTGCCGCAACACCGTCGACGTCATTGGATTGGCTAATAAGGGGGCGAGTGGTTGCCCAAGCAAAAACCTAGCCATCTCCGTACCGCTGGCTGTGTGCACGTTGGGCGCCATTCCCGTCCCCCGATGTGTCATTTGGGGCTGCGTGATGCGCGAATCGCCTAGCACATATGGCATTGGCTTTTATTAAGCAACGACGCGAGCGTTGCAATGAGACAATTGTTGATGCTTCAATGTCGTGGCGATCCAAGCACCATGCGGCCTTGAAGCCGTCCCCCGGTTGGTTCCGACGTGCCCGTGCGATGCGCGAATCGCCTAGCACACTACGCCATGGTCCTCGCTGAGTCGTAAAGCGACGGACGTGGTCTAGTGTCGTGGCGATCCAAGCACCGCGTGGGCAGGAAGGTAGTTTGCTTGTCCCGTTCCGTTCATACGGGGGGATGGTGGGGGGCATGCGTGATGCGCGAATCGCCTAGCACATTTGGCCATTGCCTTTTGATAAGCAACGACGCGGGCGGTGCGATGAGACAATTGTTGATGCTTCAATGTCGTGGCGATCCAAGCACCATGAGGCCTTGAAGCCGTCCCCCGGTTGGTTCCGACGTGCCTGTGCGATGCGCGAATTGCCTAGCACACGACGCCATGGTCCTCGCTGAGTCGTAATGCGACGGACGTGGTCTAGTGTCGTGGCGATCCAAGCACCGCGTGGGCAGGAAGGTAGTTTGCTTGTCCCGTTCCTTGCATACGGGGGGACGGTGGGAGGCATGCGTGATGCGCGAATCGCCTAACACATGTGGCATTGGCTTTTGTTAAGCAACGACGCGAGCGTTGCGATGAGACAATTGCTGATGCTTCAATGT
>CM075773.1:9389579-9392079 GCA_037974665.1 Ehretia macrophylla
ATGGTGCGCGCATGTGGCCCGCATGCTGCACGAAGGTGCGCGCATGGGCCGCCCATGCCGCACAGCGATGCGCGCATTGGGCGCCCATGCCGCACGATGGTGCGCGCATGGGGCGCCCATGCCGCACAGCGATGCGCGCATGGGGCGCCCATGTCGCACGAAGGTGCGCACATGCGGCACCCATGCCGCTCGATGGTGCGCGCATCGGGCGCGCATGGCGCACGATGGTGCGCGCATGTGGCCCGCATGCCGCACGAAGGTGCGCGCATGGGCCGCCCATGGCGCACAGCGATGCGCGCATGGGGCGCCCATGCCGCACGATGGTGCGCGCATGCGGCGCCCATGCCGCACAGCGATGCGCGCATGGGGCGCCCATGTTGCACGAAGGTGCGCACATGCGCCGCCCATGCCGCTCGACGGTGCGTGCATCGGGCGCGCATGGCGCACGATGGTGCGCGCATGTGTCCCGCATGCCGCACGAAGGTTCGCGCATTGGACGCCCATGCCGCAAGAAGGTGCGCCCTTGCCGCACGATGGTAGGCGTATGGGGCGCGCATGGCGCACGATGGTGCGCGCATGTGGCCCGCATGCCGCACGAATGTGCGCTCATGGGGCGCCCATGCCGCACAGCGATGCGCGCATGGGGCTCCCATGTCGCACGAAGGTGCGCACATGCGGCGCCCATGCCGCACGATGGTGCGCGCATCGGGCGCGCATGCCGCACTAAGGTGCGCGCATGTGGCCCGCATGCCGCACGATGGTGCGCTCATCGGGCGCCCATGCCGAACAGCGATGCGCGCATGGGGCGCCCATGCTGCGCGATGGTGCGCGCATGGGGCGCCCATGCCGCACAGCGATGCGCGCATGGGGCGCCCATCGCGCACGAAGGTGCGCACATGCGGCGCCCATGCCGCACGATGTTGCGCGCATCGGGCGCGCATGCCACACTAAGGTGCGCGCATGTGGCCCGCATGCCGCACTATGGTGCGCTCATCGGGCGCCCATGCCGCACAGCTATGCGCGCATGGGGCGCACATGCTGCGCGATGGTGCGCGCATGGGGCGCCCATGCCGCACAGCGATGCGCGCATGGTGCGCCCATGTCGCACGAAGGTGCGCACATGCGGCGCCCATGCCGCACGATGTTGCGCGCATCGGGCGCGCATGCCGCACTAAGGTGCGCGCATGTGGCCCGCATGCCGCACTATGGTGCGCTCATCGGGCGCCCATGCCGCACAGCTATGCGCGCATGGGGCGCCCATGCCGCACGATGGTGCGCGCATGGGGCGCCCATGCCGCACAGCGATGCGCCCATGTCGCACGAAGGTGCGCACATGCGGCGCCCATGCCGCTCGATGGTGCGCGCATGGGGCGCCCATGGCGCACGAAGGTGCGCGCATGTGGCCCTTATGCCGCACGAAGGTTCGCGCATGGGGCGCCCGTGCCGCACGATGGTGCGCGCAAATGGCGCGCGCGGGCCGCTCAAGGGGCGCTGTTGGGGCACTGTTGGGGCACTATTGTGGCACATCTGGGGTACGGTGGGGGTACACTTGGGGGACGGCTTTGGCACTAGTAGGGGACGTTGGGCACGACGGGCAATGTTTAGCATTCGAGGGAATTGGGCATGCGAAATGTATTATGACACGAATGTAGACATTGATATTCTTCTATAAGTGGTTTACGAATCAACGAAGTAGTCTTAACTTTGGCCTTGTCCGACAAGCTGTTCGTCACATTTGTGAGGCGACATCGATTAATCGGTTTCGCAATCCATGCAAAACAAATTGTAACGCCAAATATCATGTAAACTAATTAATCTACGAATTAATATAAAATTTCCTTAATTTTCTAGTATTTTTTGTGATTTTTTCCTATTTTTCGTAATTTTTAAATATTCAAAATTAATTTTTCGAAAAAAATATTTTTGAATATTATTTAGAAAATTAATGTATGAATTAATATAATTTTTTCTGATTTTTCTACTATTTTTCTTTATTTTTTCCTATTTTTCGTAATTATTAAATATTAAAAAAAAAATTTCAAAATTTTTTTTTTAATGCATTTGGATATCATATGATATCAATATGGAGCAAGTTGGGTACAAAGATCATGCCTTATGGGGCCTTTTATAGTGTAAAACACCCATTATGAATCTCTGGCAAAATGTATGCTACTGCTGTCACTTGGGTTTTTGCATTTAAATGTATTATAGGGGGGTATGTGGTGTCAAGCCTCCTGGTCGAGGGCCATGTGGGGGGACGTTGTGGGCACTTCGTGGCACATTGTGGGCTATATCGTGGGCTATATCGTGGGCTATATTGTGGGCGGGAATGCCTACCGATTGAATCACGCCGAGGTATTGCGTTGCATACCCGTGCGTTGGGGCCGTGCCACCCCCGCCCCGCGTCCCCCACCATGTCCCTCGGCGCGGCACCCGGATGGCTAATGAGGAACGTGGTGGCTTCCCTAGCCCCTCATTATCCATCTTGGTGCCGCAACAC
>CM075773.1:9404579-9409579 GCA_037974665.1 Ehretia macrophylla
CATGTGGCCCGCATGCCGCACGAAGGTACGCGCATGGGGCGACCATGCTGCACAGCGATGCGCGCATGGGGCGCCCATGCCGCACAAAGGTGCGCACATGCGGCGCCCATGCCGCTCGATGGTGCGCGCATCGGACGCGCATGGCGCACGAAGGCGCGCGCATGTGGCGCCCATGCCGCTCAATGGTGCGCTCATGGGGCGCGCATGGCGCACGATGGTGCGCGCATGGGGCGCCCATGCCGCACAGCGATACGCGCATGGGACGCCCATGTTGCACGAAGGTGCGCGCATGTGGCACCAAAGCCGATCGATGGTGCGAGCATCGGGCGCCCATTTCGCACCCTTGTCGCACGATGGTGCGTCGCCCATGCCGCTCGATGGTGCGCGCATGTGGCCCGCATGCCGCACGATGGTGCGCACATCCGGCGCCCATGCCGCACGAAGGTGCGCGCATGGCGCGCCCATGCCGCACGATGTTGCGCTCATGTGGCCCGCATGCCGCACGAAGGTGCGCGCATGGGGCGACCATGCCGCACAGCGATGCGCGCATGGGGCGCCCATGCCGCACGATGGTGCGCGCATGGGGCGCCCATGTCGCACGAAGGTGCGCACATGCGGCGCCCATGCCGCTCGATGGTGCGCGTATGCCGCACTAAGGTGCGCGCATGTGGCCCGCATGCCGCACGAAGGTGCGCGCATGGGCCGCCCATGCCGAACAGCGATGCGCGCATGGGGCGCCCATGCCGCACGATGGTGAGCGCATGGGGCGCCCATGCCGCACAGCGATGCGCGCATGGGGCGCCCATGTCGCACGAAGGTGCGCACATGCGGCGCCCATGCCTCTCGATGGTAAGTGCATCGGGCGCGTATGCCGCATGATGGTGCGCGCATGTGGCCCGCATGCCGCACGAAGCTGCGCGCATGGGCCGCCCATGCCGCACAGCGATGCGCGCATTGGGCGTCCATGCCGCACGATGGTGCGCGCATGGGGCGCCCATGCAGCACAGCGATGCGCGCATGGGGCGCCCATGTCGCACGAAGGTGCGCACATGCGGCGCCCATGCCGCTCGATGGTGCGCGCATCGGGCGCGCATGGCGCACGATGGTGCGCGCATGTGGCCCGCATGCCGCACGAAGGTGCGCGCATGGGCCGCCCATGGCGCACAGCGATGCGCGCATGGGGCGCCCATGCCGTACGATGGTGCGCGCATGCGGCGCCCATGCCGCACAGCGATGCGCGCATGGGGCGCCCATGTCGCACGAAGGTGCGCACATGCGGCGCCCATGCCGCTCGACGGTGCGCGCATCGGGCGCGCATGGCGCACGATGGTACGCGCATGTGTCCCGCATGCCGCACGAAGGTTCGCGCATTGGGCGCCCATGCCGCAAGAAGGTGCGCCCTTGCCGCACGATGGTAGGCGTATGGGGCGCGCATGGCGCACGATGGTGCGCGCATGTGGCCCGCATGCCGCACGAATGTGCGCTCATGGGGCGCCCATGCCGCACAGCGATGCGCGCATGGGGCTCCCATGTCGCACGAAGGTGCGCACATGCGGCGCCCATGCCGCACGATGGTGCGCGCATCGGGCGCGCATGCCGCACTAAGGTGCGCGCATGTGGCCCGCATGCCGCACGATGGTGCGCTCATCGGGCGCCCATGCCGCACAGCGATGCGCGCATGGGGCGCCCATGCTGCGCGATGGTGCGCGCATGGGGCGCCCATGCCGCACAGCGATGCGCGCATGGGGCGCCCATCGCGCACGAAGGTGCGCACATGCGGCGCCCATGCCGCACGATGTTGCGCGCATCGGGCGCGCATGCCACACTAAGGTGCGCGCATGTGGCCCGCATGCCGCACTATGGTGCGCTCATCGGGCGCCCATGCCGCACAGCTATACGCGCATGGGGCGCACATGCTGCGCGATGGTGCGCGCATGGGGCGCCCATGCCGCACAGCGATGCGCGCATGGTGCGCCCATGTCGCACGAAGGTGCGCACATGCGGCGCCCATGCCGCACGATGTTGCGCGCATCGGGCGCGCATGCCGCACTAAGGTGCGCGCATGTGGCCCGCATGCCGCACTATGGTGCGCTCATCGGGCGCCCATGCCGCACAGCTATGCGCGCATGGGGCGCCCATGCCGCACAGCGATGCGCCCATGTCGCACGAAGGTGCGCACATGCGGCGCCCATGCCGCTCGATGGTGCGCGCATGGGGCGCCCATGGCGCACGATGGTGCGCGCATGTGGCCCTCATGCCGCACGAAGGTTCGCGCATGGGGCGCCCGTGCCGCACGATGGTGCGCGCAAGTGGCGCGCGCGGGCCGCTCAAGGGGCGCTGTTGGGGCACTGTTGGGGCACTGTTGTGGCACATCTGGGGGACGGTGGGGGTACACTTGGGGGACGGCTTTGGCACTAGTAGGGGACGTTGGGCACGACGGGCAATGTTTAGCATTCGAGGGAATTGGGCATGCGAAATGTATTATGACACGAATGTAGACATTGATATTCTTCTATAAGTGGTTTCCGAATCAACGAAGTAGTCTTAACTTTGGCCTTGTCCGACAAGCTGTTCGTCACATTTGTGAGGCGACATCGATTAATCGGTTTCGCAATCCATGCAAAACAAATTGTAACGCCAAATATCATGTAAACTAATTAATCTACGAATTAATATAAAATTTCCTTAATTTTCTAGTATTTTTTGTGATTTTTTCCTATTTTTCGTAATTTTTAAATATTCAAAATTAATTTTTCGAAAAAAATATTTTTGAATATTATTTAGAAAATTAATGTATGAATTAATATAATTTTTTCTGATTTTTCTACTATTTTTCTTTATTTTTTCCTATTTTTCGTAATTATTAAATATTAAAAAAAAAATTTCAAAATTTTTTTTTTTTATGCATTTGGATATCATATGATATCAATATGGAGCAAGTTGGGTACAAAGATCATGCCTTATGGGGCCTTTTATAGTGTAAAACACCCATTATGAATCTCTGGCAAAATGTATGCTACTGCTGTCACTTGGGTTTTTGCATTTAAATGTATTATAGGGGGGTATGTGGTGTCAAGCCTCCTGGTCGAGGGCCATGTGGGGGGACGTTGTGGGCACTTCGTGGCACATTGTGGGCTATATCGTGGGCTATATCGTGGGCTATATTGTGGGCGGGAATGCCTACCGATTGAATCACGCCGAGGTATTGCGTTGCATACCCGTGCGTTGGGGCCGTGCCACCCCCGCCCCGCGTCCCCCAGCATGTCCCTCGGCGCGGCACCAGGATGGCTAATGAGGAACGTGGTGGCTTCCCTAGCCCCTCATTATCCATCTTGGTGCCGCAACACCGTCGACGTCATTGGGATGGCTAATGAGGGGGCGAGTGGTTGCCCAAGCACAAAACTAGCCATCCCCGTGCCGCCGGCTATGTACACGTTGGGGGCCATTCCCGTCCCCCGATGTGTCATTTGGGCCTGCGTGATGCGCGAATCGCCTAGCACATATGGCATTAGCTTTTGTTAAGCAACGACGCGAGCGTTGCGATGAGACAATTGTTGATGCTTCAATGTCGTGGCGATCCAAGCACCATGCGGCCTTGAAGCCGTCCCCCGGTTGGTTCCGACGTGCCCGTGCGATGCGCGAATCGCCTAGCACACTACGCCATGGTCCTCGCTGAGTCGTAATGCGACGGACGTGGTCTAGTGTCGTGGCGATCCAAGCACCGCGTGGGCAGGAAGGTAGTTTGCTTGTCCCGTTCCGTTCATACGGGGGGATGGTGGGGGGCATGCGTGATGCGCGAATCGCCTAGCACATTTGGCCATTGGCTTTTGTTAAGCAACGACGCGAGCGTTGCGATGAGACAATTGTTGATGCTTCAATGTCGTGGCGATCCAAGCACCATGCGGCCTTGAAGCTGTCCCCCGGTTGGTTCTGACGTGCCTGTGCGATGCGCGAATTGCCTAGCACACGACGCCATGGTCCTCGCTGAGTCGTAATGCGACGGACGTGGTCTAGTGTCGTGGCGATCCAAGCACCGCGTGGGCAGGAAGGTAGTTTGCTTGTCCCGTTCCGTGCATACGGGGGGACGGTGGGAGGCATGCGTGATGCGCGAATCGCCTAGCACATGTGGCATTGGCTTTTGTTAAGCAACGACGCGAGCGTTGCGATGAGACAATTGCTGATGCTTCAATGTCGTGGCGATCCAAGCACCATGCGGCCTTGAAGCCGTCCCCCGGTTGGTTCCGACTTGCCTGTGCGATGCGCGAATCGCCTAGCACACGACGCCATGGTCCTCGCTGAGTTGTAATGCGACGGACGTGGTCTAGTGTCGTGGCGATCCAAGCACCGCGTGGGCAGGAAGGTAGTTTTCTTGTCCCGTTCCGTGCATACGGGGGGACGGTGGGAGGCGTGCGTGATGCGCGAATCGCCTAGCACATGTGGCATTGGCTTTCGTTAAGCAACGACGCGAGCGTTGCGATGAGACGATTGTTGATGCTTCAATGTCGTGGCGATCCAAGCACCGCGTGGCCTTGAAGCCGTCCCCCGGTTGGTTCCGACTTGCCTGTGCGATGCGCGAATCGCCTAGCACACGACGCCATGGTCCTCGCTGAGTCGTAATGCGCCGGACGTGGTCTAGTGTCGTGGCGATCCAAGCACCGCGTGGGCAGGAAGGTAGTTTGCTTGTCCCGTTCCGTGCATACGGGGGACGGTGGGAGGCATGCGTGATGCGCGAATCGCCTAGCACATGTGGCATTGGCTTTTGTTAAGCAACGACGCGAGCGTTGCGATGAGACAATTGCTGTTGCTTCAATGTCGTGGCGATCCAAGCACCATGGGGCCTTCAAGCCGTCCCCCAGTTGGTTCCGACTTGCCTGTGCGATGCGCGAATCGCCTAGCACACGACGCCATGGTCCTCGCTGAGTCGTAATGCGACGGACGTGGTCTAGTGTCGTGGCGATCCAAGCACTGCGTGGGCAAGAAGGTAGTTTGCTTGTCCCGTT
>CM075773.1:9419579-9424579 GCA_037974665.1 Ehretia macrophylla
ATGCCGCACGAAGGTTCGCGCATTGGGCGCCCATGCCGCAAGAAGGTGCGCCCTTGCCGCACGATGGTAGGCGTATGGGGCGCGCATGGCGCACGATGGTGCGCGCATGTGGCCCGCATGCCGCACGAATGTGCGCTCATGGGGCGCCCATGCCGCACGATGGTGCGCGCATCGGGCGCGCATGCCGCACTAAGGTGCGCGCATGTGGCCCGCATGCCGCACGATGGTGCGCTCATCGGGCGCCCATGCCGCACAGCGATGCGCGCATGGGGCGCCCATGCTGCGCGATGGTGCGCGCATGGGGCGCCCATGCCGCACAGCGATGCGCGCATGGGGCGCCCATCGCGCACGAAGGTGCGCACATGCGGCGCCCATGCCGCACGATGTTGCGCGCATCGGGCGCGCATGCCACACTAAGGTGCGCGCATGTGGCCCGCATGCCGCACTATGGTGCGCTCATCGGGCGCCCATGCCGCACAGCTATGCGCGCATGGGGCGCACATGCTGCGCGATGGTGCGCGCATGGGGCGCCCATGCCGCACAGCGATGCGCGCATGGTGCGCCCATGTCGCACGAAGGTGCGCACATGCGGCGCCCATGCCGCACGATGTTGCGCGCATCGGGCGCGCATGCCGCACTAAGGTGCGCGCATGGGGCCCGGATGCCGCACTATGGTGCGCTCATCGGGCGCCCATGCCGCACAGCTATGCGCGCATGGGGCGCCCATGCCGCACGATGGTGCGCGCATGGGGCGCCCATGCCGCACAGCGATGCGCCCATGTCGCACGAAGGTGCGCACATGCGGCGCCCATGCCGCTCGATGGTGCACGCATGGGGCTCCCATGGCGCACGATGGTGCGTGCATGTGGCCCTCATGCCGCACGAAGGTTCGCGCATGGGGCGCCCGTGCCGCACGATGGTGCGCGCAAGTGGCGCGCGCGGGCCGCTCAAGGGGCGCTGTTGGGGCACTGTTGGGGCACTGTTGTGGCACATCTGGGGGACGGTGGGGGTACACTTGGGGGACGGCTTTGGCACTAGTAGGGGACGTTGGGCACGACGGGCAATGTTTAGCATTCGAGGGAATTGGGCATGCGAAATGTATTATGACACGAATGTAGACATTGATATTCTTCTATAAGTGGTTTCCGAATCAACGAAGTAGTCTTAACTTTGGCCTTGTCCGACAAGCTGTTCGTCACATTTGTGAGGTGACATCGATTAATCGGTTTCGCAATCCATGCAAAACAAATTGTAACGCCAAATATCATGTAAACTAATTAATCTACGAATTAATATAAAATTTCCTTAATTTTCTAGTATTTTTTGTGATTTTTTCCTATTTTTCGTAATTTTTAAATATTCAAAATTAATTTTTCGAAAAAAATATTTTTGAATATTATTTAGAAAATTAATGTATGAATTAATATAATTTTTTCTGATTTTTCTTCTTTTTTTCTTTATTTTTTCCTATTTTTCGTAATTATTAAATATTAAAAAAAAAAAATTTCAAAATTTTTTTTTTAATGCATTTGGATATCATATGATATCAATATGGAGCAAGTTGGGTACAAAGATCATGCCTTATGGGGCCTTTTATTGTGTAAAACACCCATTATGAATCTCTGGCAAAATGTATGCTACTGCTGTCACTTGGGTTTTTGCATTTAAATGTATTATAGGGGGGTATGTGGTGTCAAGCCTCCTGGTCGAGGGCCATGTGGGGGGACGTTGTGGGCACTTCGTGGCACATTGTGGGCTATATCGTGGGCTATATCGTGGGCTATATTGTGGGCGGGAATGCCTACCGATTGAATCACGACGAGGTATTGCGTTGCATACCCGTGCGTTGGGGCCGTGCCACCCCCGCCCCGCGTCCCCCAGCATGTCCCTCGGCGCGGCACCAGGATGGCTAATGAGGAACGTGGTGGCTTCCCTAGCCCCTCATTATCCATCTTGGTGCCGCAACACCGTCGACGTCATTGGGATGGCTAATGACGGGGCGAGTGGTTGCCCAAGCACAAAACTAGCCATCCCCATGCCGTCGGCTATGTACACGTTGGGGGCCATTCCCGTCCCCCGATGTGTCATTTGGGCCTGCGTGATGCGCGAATCGCCTAGCACATGTGGCATTGGCTTTCGTTAAGCAACGACGCGAGCGTTGCGATGAGACGATTGTTGATGCTTCATTGTCGTGGCGATCCAAGCACCGCGTGGCCTTGAAGCCGTCCCCCGGTTGGTTCCGACTTGCCTGTGCGATGCGCGAATCGCCTAGCACACGACGCCATGGTCCTCGCTGAGTCGTAATGCGACGGACGTGGTCTAGTGTCGTGGTGATCCAAGCACCGCGTGGGCAGGAAGGTAGTTTGCTTGTCCCGTTCCGTGCATACGGGGGGACGGTGGGAGGCATGCGTGATGCGCGAATCGCCTAGCACATGTGGCATTGGCTTTCGTTAAGCAACGACGCGAGCGTTGCGATGAGACGATTGTTGATGCTTCAATGTCGTGGCGATCCAAGCACCATGCGGCCTTGAAGCCGTCCCCCGGTTGGTTCCGACTTGCCTGTGCGATGCGCGAATCGCCTAGCACACGACGCCATGGTCCTCGCTGAGTCGTAATGCGACGGACGTGGTCTAGTGTCGTGGCGATCCAAGCACCGCGTGGGCAGGAAGGTAGTTTGCTTGTCCCGTTCCGTGCATACGGGGGGACGGTGGGAGGCATGCGTGATGCGCGAATCGCCTAGCACATGTGGCATTGGCTTTCGTTAAGCAACGACGCGAGAGTTGCTATGAGACGATTGTTGATGCTTCAATGTCGTGGCGATCCAAGCACCGCGTGGCCTTGAAGCCGTCCCCCGGTTGGTTCCGACTTGCCTGTGCGATGCGCGAATCGCCTAGCACACGATGCCATGGTCCTCGCTGAGTCGTAATGCGACGGACGTGGTCTAGTGTCGTGGCGATCCAAGCACCGCGTGGGCAAGAAGGTAGTTTGCTTGTCCCGTTCCGTGCATACGGGGGGACGGTGGGAGGCATGCGTGATGCGCGAATCGCCTAGCACATGTGGCATTGGCTTTTGTTAAGCAACGACGCGAGCGTTGCGATGAGACAATTGTTGATGCTTCAATGTCGTGGTGATCCAAGCACCATGCGGCCTTGAAGCCGTCCCCCGGTTGGTTCCGACTTGCCTGTGCGATGCGCGAATCGCCTAGCACAAGACGCCATGGTCCTCGCTGAGTCGTAATGCGACGGACGTGGTCTAGTGTCGTGGCGATCCAAGCACCGCGTGGGCAGGAAGGTAGTTTTCTTGTCCCGTTCCGTGCATACGGGGGGACGGTGGGAGGCGTGCGTGATGCGCGAATCGCCTAGCACATGTGGCATTGGCTTTCGTTAAGCAACGACGCGAGCGTTGCGATGAGACGATTGTTGATGCTTCAATGTCGTGGCGATCCAAGCACCGCGCGGCCTTGAAGCCGTCCCCCGGTTGGTTCCGACTTGCCTGTGCGATGCGCGAATCGCCTAGCACACGACGCCATGGTCCTCGCTGAGTCGTAATGCGACGGACGTGGTCTAGTGTCGTGGTGATCCAAGCACCGCGTGGGCAGGAAGGTAGTTTGCTTGTCCCGTTCCGTGCATACGGGGGACGGTGGGAGGCATGCGTGATGCGCGAATCGCCTAGCACATGTGGCATTGGCTTTTGTTAAGCAACGACGCGAGCGTTGCGATGAGACAATTGCTGTTGCTTCAATGTCGTGGCGATCCAAGCACCATGGGGCCTTGAAGCCGTCCCCCAGTTGGTTCCGACTTGCCTGTGCGATGCGCGAATCGCCTAGCACACGACGCCATGGTCCTCACTGAGTCGTAATGCGACGGACGTGGTCTAGTGTCGTGGCGATCCAAGCACCGCGTGGGCAAGAAGGTAGTTTGCTTGTCGCGTTCCGTGCATACGGGGGGATGGTGGGAGGCGTGCGTGATGCGCGAATCTCCTAGCACATGTGGCATTGGCTTTCGTTAAGCAACGATGCGATCGTTGCGATGAGACGATTGTTGATGCTTCAATGTCGTGGCGATCCAAGCACCGCGTGGCCTTGAAGCCGTCCCCCGGTTGGTTCCGACTTGCCTGTGCGATGCGCGAATCGCCTAGCACACAACGCCATGGTCCTCGCTGAGTCGTAATGCGACGGACGTGGTCTAGTGTCGTGGTGATCCAAGCACCGCGTGGGCAGGAAGGTAGTTTGCTTGTCCCGTTCCGTGCATACGGGGGGACGGTGGGAGGCGTGCGTGATGCGCGAATCGCCTAGCACATGTGGCATTGGCTTTCGTTAAGCAACGACGCGAGCGTTGCGATGAGGCGATTGTTGATGCTTCAATGTCGTGGCGATCCAAGCACCGCGTGGCCTTGAAGCCGTCCCCCGGTTGGTTCCGACTTGCCTGTGCGATGCGCGAATCGCCTAGCACACGACGCCATGGTCCTCGCTGAGTCGTAATGCGACGGACGTGGTCTAGTGTCGTGGCGATCCAAGCACCGCGTGGGCAGGAAGGTAGTTTGCTTGTCCCGTTCTGTGCATACGGGGGACGGTGGGAGGCATGCGTGATGCGCGAATCGCCTAGCACATGTGGCATTGGCTTTTGTTAAGCAACGACGCGAGCGTTGCGATGAGACAATTGCTGTTGCTTCAATGTCGTGGCGATCCAAGCACCATGGGGCCTTCAAGCCGTCCCCCAGTTGGTTCCGACTTGCCTGTGCGATGCGCGAATCGCCTAGCACACGACGCCATGGTCCTCGCTGAGTCGTAATGCGACGGACGTGGTCTAGTGTCGTGGTGATCCAAGCACCGCGTGGGCAAGAAGGTAGTTTGCTTGTCCCGTTCCGTGCATACGGGGGGACGGTGGGAGGCGTGCGTGATGCGCGAATCGCCTAGCACATGTGGCATTGGCTTTCGTTAAGCAACGAAGCGAGCGTTGCGATGAGACGATTGTTGATGCTTCAATGTCGTGGCGATCCAA
>CM075773.1:9434579-9437079 GCA_037974665.1 Ehretia macrophylla
GTCGTGGCGATCCAAGCACCGCGTGGGCAGGAAGGTAGTTTGCTTGTCCCGTTCCGTGCATAAGGGGGGGACGGTGGGAGGCATGCGTGATGCGCGAATCGCCTAGCACATGTGGCATTGGCTTTTGTTAAGCAACGACGCGAGCGTTGCGATGAGACAATTGCTGATGCTTCAATGTCGTGGCGATCCAAGCACCATGCGGCCTTGAAGCCGTCCCCTGGTTGGTTCCGACTTGCCCGTGCGATGCGCGAATCGCCTAGCACACGACGCCATGGTCCTCGCTGAGTCGTAATGCGACGGACGTGGTCTAGTGTCGTGGCGATCCAAGCACCGCGTGGGCAGGAAGGTAGTTTGCTTGTCCCGTTCCGTGCATACGGGGGACGGTGGGAGGCATGCGTGATGCGCGAATCGCCTAGCACATGTGGCATTGGCTTTTGTTAAGCAACGACGCGAGCGTTGCGATGAGACAATTGCTGTTGCTTCAATGTCGTGGCGATCCAAGCACCATGGGGCCTTCAAGCCGTCCCCCAGTTGGTTCCGACTTGCCTGTGCGATGCGCGAATCGCCTAGCACACGACGCCATGGTCCTCGCTGAGTCGTAATGCGACGGACGTGGTCTAGTGTCGTGGCGATCCAAGCACCGCGTGGGCAAGAAGGTAGTTTGCTTGTCCCGTTCCGTGCATACGGGGGGACGGTGGGAGGCGTGCGTGATGCGCGAATCGCCTAGCACATGTGGCATTGGCTTTTGTTAAGCAACGACGCGAGCGTTGTGATGAGACAATTGTTGATGCTTCAATGTCGTGGCGATCCAAGCACCATGCGGCCTTGAAGCCGTCCCCCGGTTGGTTCCGACTTGCCTGTGCGATGCGCGAATCGCCTAGCACACGACGCCATGGTCCTCGCTGAGTCGTAATGCGACGGACGTGGTCTAGTGTCGTGGCGATCCAAGCACCGCGTGGGCAGGAAGGTAGTTTGCTTGTCCTGTTCCGTGCATACGGGGGGACGGTGGGAGGCATGCGTGATGCGCGAATCGCCTAGCACATGTGGCATTGGCTATTGTTAAGCAACGACGCGAGCGTTGCGATGAGACAATTGTTGATGCTTCAATGTCGTGGCGATCCAAGCACCATGCGGCCTTGAAGCTGTCCCCCGGTTGGTTCCGACTTGCCTGTGCGATGCGCGAATCGCCTAGCACACGACGCCATGGTCCTCGCTGAGTCGTAATGCGACGGACGTGGTCTAGTGTCGTGGCGATCCAAGCACCGCGTGGGCAGGAAGGTAGTTTGCTTGTCCCGTTCCGTGCATACGGGGGGACGGTGGGAGGCATGCGTGATGCGCGAATCGCCTAGCACATGTGGCATTGGCTTTCGTTAAGCAACGACGCGAGCGTTGCGATGAGACGATTGTTGATGCTTCAATGTCGTGGCGATCCAAGCACCGCGCGGCCTTGAAGCTGTCCCCCGGTTGGTTCCGACTTGCCTGTGCGTTGCGCGAATCGCCTAGCACACGACGCCATGGTCCTCGCTGAGTCGTAATGCGACGGACGTGGTCTAGTGTCGTGGCGATCCAAGCACCGCGTGGGCAGGAAGGTAGTTTGCTTGTCCCGTTCCGTGCATACGGGGGGACGGTGGGAGGCATGCGTGATGCGCGAATCGTCTAGCACATGTGGCATTGGCTTTTGTTAAGCAACGACGCGAGCGTTGTGATGAGACAATTGTTTATGCTTCAATGTCGTGGCGATCCAAGCACCATGCGGCCTTGAAGCTGTCCCCCGGTTGGTTCCGACTTGCCTGTGCGATGCGCGAATCGCCTAGCACACGATGCCATGGTCCTCGCTGAGTCGTAATGCGACGGACGTGGTCTAGTGTCGTGGCGATCCAAGCACCGCATGGGCAGGAAGGTAGTTTGCTTGTCCCGTTCCGTGCATACGGGGGGACGGGAGTGAGGCAAGCGTGATGCGCGAATCGCC
The DNA here is from genome assembly GCA_037974665.1 of Ehretia macrophylla. Classification (NCBI taxonomy): domain Eukaryota; kingdom Viridiplantae; phylum Streptophyta; class Magnoliopsida; order Boraginales; family Ehretiaceae; genus Ehretia; species Ehretia macrophylla. The sequence goes on from CM075773.1 coordinate 9,436,549, forward strand.
TAGCACATGTGGCATTGGCTTTCGTTAAGCAACGACTCGAGCGTTGCGATGAGCCGATTGTTGATGCTTCAATGTCGTGGCGATCCAAGCACCGCGTGGCCTTGAAGCCGTCCCCCGGTTGGTTCCGACTTGCCTGTGCGATGCGCGAATCGCCTAGCACACGACGCCATGGTCCTCGCTGAGTCGTAATGCGACGGACGTGGTCTAGTGTCGTGGCGATCCAAGCACCGCGTGGGCAGGAAGGTAGTTTGCTTGTCCCGTTCCGTGCATACGGGGGGACGGTGGGAGGCATGCGTGATGCGAAAATCGCCTAGCACATGTGGCATTGGCTTTCGTTAAGCACCGACGCGAGCGCTGCGATGAGACGATTGTTGATGCTTCAATGTCGTGGCGATCCAAGCACCATGCGGCCTTGAAACCATCCCCCGGTTGGTTCCGACTTGCCTGTGCGATGCGCGAATCGCCTAGCACACGACGCCATGGTCCTCGCTGAGTCGTAATGCGACAGACGTGGTCTAGTGTCGTGGCGAT
>CM075773.1:9447079-9449579 GCA_037974665.1 Ehretia macrophylla
AATTTTCCTGAATTTTCTAGTATTTTTTGTGATTTTTTCCTATTTTTCGTAATTTTTAAATATTAAAAATTAATTTTTCTAAAAAAATATTTTTGAATACTATTTAACAAATTAATGTATGAATTAATATAATTTTTTCTGATTTTTCTACTATTTTTTCTTATTTTTTCATATTTTTCGTAATTATTAAATATTAAAAAATATTTTTTCAAAATTTTTTTTTTTACGCATTTGGATATCATATGATATCAATTTGGAGCAAGATGGGTACAAAGATCATGCCTTACGGGGCCTTTTATAGTGTAAAACACCCATTATGAATCTCTGGCAAAATGTATGCTACTGCTGTCACTTGGGTTTTTGCATTTAAATGTATTATAGGGGGGTATGTGGTGTCAAGTCTCCTGGTCGAGGGCCATGCGGGGGGACGTTGTGGGCACTTCGTGGCACATTGTGGGCTATATTGTGGGCTATATTGTGGGCTATATCGTGGGCTATATTGTGGGCGGGAATGCCTACCGAGTGAATCACGCCGAGGTATTGCGTTGCATACCCGTGCGTTGGGGCCGTGCCACCCCCGCCCCGCGTCCCCCAGCATGTCCCTCGGCGCGGCACAAGGATGGCTAATGAGGAACGTGGTGGCTTCCCTAGCCCCTCATTATCCATCTTGGTGCCGCAACACCGTCGACGTCATTGGGATGGCTAATGAAGGGGCGAGTGGTTGCCCAAGCACAAAACTAGCCATCCCCGTGCCGCCGGCTAGGTACACGTTGGGGGCCATACCCGTCCCCCGATGTGTCATTTGGGCCTGTGTGATGCGCGAATCGCCTAGCACATGTGGCATTGGCTTTTGTTAAGCAACGACGCGAGCGTTGCGATGAGACAATTGTTGATGCTTCAATGTCGTGGCGATCCAAGCACCATGCGGCCTTGAAGCTGTCCCCCGGTTGGTTCCGACGTGCCTGCGCGATGCGCGAATCGCCTAGCACACGACGCCATGGTCCTCGCTGAGTCGTAATGCGACGGACGTGGTCTAGTGTCGGGGCTGGTCAAGCACCGCGTGTGCAGGAAGGTAGTTTGCTTGTCCCGTTCCGTGCATACGGGGGGACGGTGGGAGGCATGCGTGATGCGCGAATCGCCTAGCACATGTGGCATTGGCTTTTGTTAAGCAACGACGCGAGCGTTGTGATGAGACAATTGTTGATGCTTCAATGTCGTGGCGATCCAAGCACCATGCGGCCTTGAAGCTGTCCCCCGGTTGGTTCCGACGTGCCTGTGCCATGCGCGACACGCCTAGCACACGACGCCATGGTCCACGCTGAGTCGTAATGCGACGGACGTGGTCTAGTGTCGTGGCGATCCAAGCACCGCGTGGGCAGGAAGGTAGTTTGCTTGTCCCGTTCCGTGCATACGGGGGGACGGTGGGAGGCATGCGTGATGCGCGAATCGTTTAGCACATGTGGCATTGGCTTTTGTTAAGCAACGACGCGAGCGTTGCGATGAGACAATTGTTGATGCTTCAATGTCGTGGCGATCCAAGCACCATGCGGCCTTGAAGCTGTCCCCCGGTTGGTTCCGACGTGCCTGTGCGATGCGCGAATCGCCTAGCACACGACGCCATGGTCCTCGCTGAGTCGTAATGCGACGGACGTGGTCTAGTGTCGTGGCGATCCAAGCACCGCGTGGGCAGGAAGGTAGTTTGCTTGTCCCGTTCCGTGCATACGGGGGGACGGTGGGAGGCATGCGTGATGCGCGAATCGCCTAGCACATGTGGCATTGGCTTTTGTTAAGCAACGACGCGAGCGTTGTGATGAGACAATTGTTGTTGCTTCAATGTCGTGGCGATCCAAGCACCATGCGGCCTTGAAGCTGTCCCCCGGTTGGTTCCGACGTGCCTGTGCGATGCGCGAATCGCCTAGCACACGACGCCATGGTCCTCGCTGAGTCGTAATGCGACGGACGTGGTCTAGTGTCGTGGCGATCCAAGCACCGCGTGGGCAGGAAGGTAGTTTGCTTGTCCCGTTCCGTGCATACGGGGGGACGGTGGGAGGCATGCGTGATGCGCGAATCGTCTAGCACATGTGGCATTGGCTTTTGTTAAGCAACGACGCGAGCGTTGTGATGAGACAATTGTTTATGCTTCAATGTCGTGGCGATCCAAGCACCATGCGGCCTTGAAGCTGTCCCCCGGTTGGTTCCGACTTGCCTGTGCGATGCGCGAATCGCCTAGCACACGATGCCATGGTCCTCGCTGAGTCGTAATGCGACGGACGTGGTCTAGTGTCGTGGCGATCCAAGCACCGCATGGGCAGGAAGGTAGTTTGTTTGTCCCGTTCCGTGCATACGGGGGGACGGGAGTGAGGCATGCGTGATGCGCGAATCGCCTAGCACATGTGGCATTGGCTTTCGTTAAGCAACGACTCGAGCGTTGCGATGAGCCGATTGTTGATGCTTCAATGTCGTGGCGATCCAAGCACCGCGTGGCCTTGAAGCCGTCCCC